>JAQQSZ010010001.1:0-12624 GCA_028646595.1 Phalanger gymnotis
GTTGTTTTCTTCAATATTTTTTTCAGTATTTTTTTGGTTCTCCTTTAGCAAGTCATTGACTTGTTTTTCATAGTTTTCTTGCATCCTTCTCATTTCTCTTCCCAATTTTTCCTCTACTTCTCTAACTTGCTTTTCTAATTCCTTTTTGAGCTCTTCCATGGCCTGAGACCAGTTGATGTTTTTCTTGGAGGCTTTTGATGTAGGCTCTTTGACTTTATTGACTTCTTCTGGCTGTATGTTTTGGTCTTCTTTGTCACCAAAGAAAGATTCCAGAGTCTGAGACTGAATCTGAGTGTGTTTTCGCTGCCTGGCCATGTTCCCAGCCAACTTACTTGACCCTTGAGTTTTTCAGCGGAGTATGACTGCTTGTAGAGCAAAGAGTACTTTTTTCCAAGATTGAGGGGATGTGCTGTTAATTTCATAGCTATTTTTATACAGCCAGCTGTGCCACACCAGCACTCTTCCTTCCCTAAGAACCCCCAACCTGGACCTGATGCAAATCTTATGCAGGCTCTGCACTCCTTTTCTGATCTGCCACTTAATTCCTCCCACCAGGTGGGCCTGGGGCCAGAAGTAACTGCAGCTGTAGTTCTGTAGCTGCACCACCTCTGCTGCCCCTGAGGTGGTGGCCGAACTGTGAACTCTGTCCCCCACAGCTTTTCCCACTAACCTTCTCTGTTGTCTTTGGTGTTTGTGGGTTGAGAAGTCTGGTAACTGACACAGCTCACTGATTCAGGATGCTAGGGCCTGTTCTGCCTGGCTCCTGGTCTGGTTGGTCCTGCTGCTGCCCACACTGAGCTTCGCACCCCTCAGCTCCATATGTGATACACCTCATCCAGCTACCATCCAAGCTGTCCTTGGCTGGATCCCTGCTTCCTTCTGCTATTTTGTGGGTTCTGCAGTTCTAGAATTTGTTCAGAGCCATTTTTATAGGTTTTTGGAGGGACCTGGTGGGGAGCTCATGCTAGTCCCTGCTTTCCAGTTGCCATTTTGGCTCCAGAATGGTCATAATTCTTCTTTACAACTTGACTATTTGTAAATAAGTTCAATGTGAAGTTATATGTAGAAGATATACCGGATTCCATGCCATCTTATGGAGGGGAGGATGAAGAAAATCTGGAATTCACAATTATGTGGAACTGAGCATTGTAAAGTAAAAATAAAAAATCTTAATTATAAAAAAATAACAATCATAATTTAAAAATATATAGAAAAAAAGAAATTGAAAGAATCTACCAATTTCCTCCCAAAAGAGACCCAAAAAATGAAAATTCCCAGGAATACTTTATTCAAACTCCAAAGCTCCGAGGTCAAGGAGAAAATAGTTCAAGCAGCCAGAAAGAAACAATTCAAATATCATGGAGCCACAGTCAGGATTACACATGATTTAGCAGTTTCTACTTTAAAGGAACACAGGGCTTAGAATATGATATTCTGGAGGGCAAAGGAGCTAGGATTATAACCAAGAATCACCTACCCAGCAAGACTGAGTATAATTCCTCAGGCAGAGAAAATGAATATTCAATGAGATAGAGGACTTTCAAGCATTCCTCATGAAAAGTCCAGAGCTGAACAGAAATATTGGTTTTCAAATACAAGATTCAAGAGAAGCATAAAAAGGTAAACAAAAAACATGAAGGATTCAATCAGGTTAAACTGTTTACATACTGTAACAACAATGTTACTTGCAGCTACTGTGGCTGTGTAAGGCCAATAAAACCAGCACACAGGAGGGCTGCAGGCACAGGTGAGAGACTCTTGAGAGAATCAAATGAGATACTACATATGTAGCCCAGGCTTGGAGCTAATTTTTTAAACCGCACTCACCATGGCATCTCAGGTCCCCAGAGGGCTTCTATTCCATCTTCCTGAAGAGTTTAAGGGTAGACCTGAGGCCTAGGATCAGGTGGCATATTGAAGGGGAAGGTTGATCGCGCATGGCTCATAATTCATCCACAGTATGTTTTCTCTATAAGTATCAGTTTATATCATTTAGTCCACCTGAGTTAGCTTTAATTAGTGTATAGTTACTGCTGTGATAGATTCAGCATAAAAAAATGCCCTTCCCTCCAAAGTCTGTGACATACTCTTCCTCCTGTATAGTTTTTGGAAGTCCTCTACTTCTAGGGTGATCTATGGAGAGGTGGGGAATGCTGGAGAGGGACAATGATTTGTCTTGACTCTCAATCAACCCTACAAGGATTTTTTAAGTGGCTATAATATATCAGGTATTGTGCTCAAGCATTCATCTTCTGTGCTTTGTATTTTCTGTCAGGTGATATAGTCTGCTCTGTGTTTGATTTCTTGTCAGTCTAATCATTTCAAATAGAACCTAAGTTCCTTTACCCTTTCTTTATGCAGACCAGGGGTGGGGAACCTGCAGCCTTGAGGCCACATGTGGCTCTCTAGGTCCTCAAGTGCATCCCTTTGACTGAATCCAAACTTCACAAAACAAATCCCCTTAATAAAAGGATTTCTTCCGTCAAATTTGGACTCAGTCAAAAGGCTGCACCCAAGGACCTAGAAGGCCACATGTGACCTTGAGGCTGCAGGTTCCTCCCCCCTGGTATCGACCTACATGGAAGCCAAATTCTATTGTACCCTGGGAAACAATGTGTTTAAGCAAAAGCTCCACTGGGAGGCACAGTTGTTCACTGAAAAATAATTTGGCTGTAGTGGTCTATGAAGACCTAGGTTCATATATTGCCTTTTGTGCTTAGTACTTGTGTGACTTTTGAGAAGTCATTTATCCTTACCAGGCCTCAGTTTCCTCATCTGTAGAATGAGGAGCTTGTACAAGTTAGCCAGTGAGGTCCCTTCTAGTTTTAGAGCTAGGATTCTCTGACCAGCCTAGCTAAGTGCAGACAGAAAAATGTCCATCAGGGGCAGAATTTCTTTGGACACATCTTATCCTAAAAGGATCTATGAGGTATTGATGGAGTTACATAGCTAGAGGTGGTATTCACAAAGTATCCTTGGAATTGTAACAATATCTAACGTTTCTCCAAGAGGTAGTATCACCTTTCTTCTTCTTTCTACAGTAAAGATTATTCTATACTGGTTCAGATGTGGGCACAGCGTGGATCAGTATGACAGTTTGTCAGGGAGAGGAATATCAGAAAATGGCTGATGTAAAAATAAAAAAAGCAAAAAAAAAATCAGCCATATAATGTAGTGGAAAGACTGTAGTGCATGGATTTGGAGTCAGAAGAAACATGGATTCAGATCCTATCTCTAATACTTAATAGCTTTGTGACCATGCTAAATCCCCTTAACCTCTCAGAGCCTTAGTCTTCTCAGTTGTAATATAAGAATGATAACTTCCAGAGGGAATCTCTGAGGACAAAAAAAGAGGTAATATGTGGCATAGGCTTGGAGTTCCTCTCCTAATACCCACTAACATTGGCAGTTCTGGTTCCCTGAGAGCAGTTCCTACATCTTTCCTCAGGATTTAAAACAGGTCTGCGCAATCTGTGGCATGCCAAAGGATTTTGGGCAACCCGCAAAAAAATGTAGAGGAAAACATCCTCTATGTTTTTTGTGGCCTCCTCCAAATCCTTTGGCATGCTCGCGGACTGTAAGCCCCTATGGGCCACAGGTTGTACAGGCCTGGTTTAAAAAGTAGGTCTAAGGTGGGGTGTCAGAGCTCATGAACCCCCAATATTGTGTTTTTCCATGATGATTGCTAGATATAATTTAGTCCACTTCATGCAATTACCTTTCAGAAAAGGGTATTTATTGCAGTGATATAGTTGGTATTAAAAAAACCCAAACCTCCCACCCAAAGTCTCACTTTCCCACCAGTACATACAAAGTCCTGGGTGAAAGGGAATCAAGCATTCTTTGAGATTATTTTATCCAGCTATTACTTAAGTGGCAGAGAATTATGTTGCTGTCTGAAAAAAGTCCTTTACTTTGTCTGATATGTCTGCATAACTTATGGCAGGATGATGGTCTGGTTGGCTGCTTGGATATGAGGGCCAACATGGGCTGATCTAGGGCTGGGTAGATATAATGGGTTGTGTCAATATGAGCTTACTCATTAATGAGTACCTCTCAGCCCTTGGGGTTGGGGGTTGGGAGGTGGGAATTCCCTGAGTGGATAAAGTCTCTCAGAATAGTCTCTGGACATCAGGAGAGCAAGTGTGGATACAGGTGTAGAGTGAAGCACTTAGCAGCTATGTGCCCTCCATCCCTATGCCACTCTTACTCCCATTCTGGGCAGGTCATTTCTGCTCTCTGAGAATCACTCATTTTATCTGGACAATGGGACTCCAAATACTTGCACTCTCTACCTCATAGGGGTCTTGTGAAAATCAAATGAAGCTGTGAAATTGCTTTGTGTTCTTTGTAGCACCTTTGGTGTTATGCATAGCATGTCTCAACCTTCAGAGAATAACTTGGAAACTTGAAGAGTTTAACCATATTCTTGGGAAAAGTTCAGAATTCTTGGCAGTTGGCTAGGGAGTAATCACTGGATTTTTAATGGCATGAGGATGGCATGTTTGTTCTTTTTCCTACCTCAGTAGTTGATTTACAGAGGTTCTTAATCATTTTGTGCCACTGTTAGCTTCTCTAGTAATTTTTCTCTACCTGTACCAGTCTGTCTATATGAATGTGCATATCTCCTTTTATTTTGCAGCAATAGGGATTTAATTCTGGGCCCACCTAACTGTTCAGAACAAAGTTGTGAAGACAAGCACCTTTCCTCTTAGGTGAGGGGTCATGAGAGGGTCCCAATAAGGAGCTATCTAGCATGAGGGCCAGCAACTCAGGATTGGGGGTTTCCTTGGAAACAAACCAGTCACCATGGCAACTGGTGATTGGGATCAACTGATGCTGCCTTCATGGATACCAATTACATCCTCAGCAGGGACTCTCAGTCTGAAGGGCAAGGCTTTTGCCTAGAGACCATTTTGGAGTTCTTTCCATCTGCAGAGCCTCTGCCAGTATTACCCTCCTTCCATACTTGCAGAACAGAAAATAGAGAATACAGGCAAGGTAGAATCTAGATGAATTGACACAGGAGGAACACAGTAATCCTTAATGCACCCCTACAGCAATCCCCCCCACCAGCCCCCCCATTCCTAGGAATGATATACAAACTGATCTTTGGGTTCCTTCCTGGAGCTCTTATTGGAATCCACCTCTGCTGTAGAGACTTTACTAGGGCACCTTTTACTCTCTCCCCCACCCCACTTCAACAAACAGATTTTGCCCGGTTATTTTAGAAGGAATTTGGTGTGTATGTGAGTGCTGAAAACATTCTGCCTTCTGCCCAGGGTCAACTCGTGGATTAGTAACCCTCCAATTCATAGAGATTCTGCCCAGGTTATCCCTGACACACTCGTGCCACACCACAAAATTTGGTAGATTCTGATTCAGCTCAGATACAGAACAAAAGATGAGCCAAGGATGAAATTGGACAGAGAGCCATGCTTGCTGCCTCCAGATTCAAAACAGAGGCCTTTCTTCTACATAGTGAATGAGTGGAGTTTACAGGTTAGCAGTGGAGAGATTTTGAGATAGAACATTTTCTATACCCCTCAGATCACCCTTTATAAACTAACAGTTCTTCTATCCTCATCAATAATGAGCCTTGTTGTGGACAAATGTCACCACTACCTATGTAAGTATCTTTCCAGTGTGAAAGCATTTAATTTCTTAGTAAATTAATAGTTTATCACTTGACTCTGCCCCTTGCCAGGATGTGGAAATGAACATACCAAGCCAGAGACCATATGAGATTCTTCCAATACAGGAATCCATGGGCTCTCCTTGTGGAAGTTTGTGGGAGTCTGCTGCACTGAGCCATCCTCATTTACCATTCCAGCCCCTGCTTCAAAGCATGCTATATATTGCTGTAATGTCTTCTCCAGGATGAATGTCACACATATCAACTCCTAAGGCACTTAAATAATATATATTGGACTTTGTGATTAGATATTGTTTCTTTCAAAATATTTATTTCTCCAGAGCTTGGAATAGTGCCTGGGATCTGCTAGGTGTTTAATAAATCTTGTTGAATTATTGGCTTGTCTTAGATTGGAACACAATACTCTGGTTGTTGTTACCACTTATCCTAAGGGTGAGTAGCCTCCTAGCCACTGGTAGCTAGGATGACTGACCCAGAAATGTTCCCCAAGGTGCCTTCTGGAAGCCTTTCTAAATCCACAACTGGAGAAGAAAATGACTACAAAACTGCTACAAGCAAAGCCTCAAAGATAAACTCAGTTTGAACAGAGATTTTCCTACAATTCCAGGAAAAGATGAAAGAAATTAAAAAAAAAACATTCAAAAACGTTTTTACTAAATGAAGTCAGAGCATGAGAGAAAATTTTTTGAAAGGATATGAGAATTAAGGAAGAAAGAATTGGAAAGTAAATTAATTAACAACTTAATACAAGAGGTACACAACCCTGTCTAAGCAACAAACTTGCTGAAAATTGAATGGGCCAAACTGAAGCCAGCCGCCCCATGAGATGATGAGAAATATTGACTTCTCTGGCTTCCCTGCCATCACTCCTAGTCATGTACCTCCACCCCACCTTTTAGCTTCATTTTGCATGTTATCTTTCTCTAATAGATTGCAAGCTCCTTGAGGACAGACTGTTTTCCTTTCTTTTTTTTCATATTATTGTCCAAAATACATAGTAACCGACAAACAGTAGAAGCTTAATAAATGTTTGTTGATGTGATTTGACTTCATGGTCCTCATTATCTCTCAGCCAAATTATCAAATTAGTTTCCAAGTCTTGTCATTACTACTACTAAAGCCTATCTGACATATACCACCTTTTCTCTACTTCTCTTCACTCTGGACTTTATCTTTATCTTGAAGTTTCACTCTAACCCTTGAATTCATACCTTGGAAGTAGCCTCCACCTCTAATGGCCTCTCCAAGGTTGGATGGTTATTTACTGGGACCAGGACAGCCATTTTGGAGCCAGGGCAGCCATTTAGTATTCTTCTGTAGGCCCCCTGGATATCTTCTACCTTGCCACCCCACCCCAACAGCTTTCTGACTTTTTATATACTGTCTTTTCCCATTAAAATATAAGCCCCTTGAGGGCAGAAACTATCTTTCTTTCCATTTGTATTTATATTCTCAGTACTTAGCTCTGGGCCTGCTATATTGTTAGTGCTTAATACATAATTACTGAGTGACAATTTCTTCATTGACTGCCTTGTCCCTTGTCCCCCCAAAAGGGGGGACTCCTTAGTTTGGGGGGTGCCCTTGAGGAGTTTGGCTTTTGTTTACCTTGAGTGAAAGTACTTTCAGCTGTTAAGTGCTAAGCCCCAGGCCCAAAGCCCTATCAGGTGTGAAACCTGTGTGGGTGTAGATTAATGACTTAAGAGGGGCCTACTCTGGAACCAATGGTCTCTGGTTGTTGAGGCAGGGCTTGAGAACACCAGAGGCTTGAGAACGCCAGAGAGTGAGGTGACAGGCCTGCAGTGAAGCACTTAGCATCAGTGTGCCCTCCACCCTCACACCACACTTCATCCCCATTCCAGCCATGTCATTTCCCTTTTCTGGGCCTCAATTCTTTCATCTGGACAATGGAGATCATTAAACTTGCTCTCACAGGGCTCTGGTCAAAATCACATGAGGTATGTGAAAGGTGCTTGGTAATTCTTAAAATGCTGTTGGTGCTTTGCATAGGATACCTCAACTTTGAGAGATGAATTTAGGAAATTTAAGAGTTCAGCCATATACTTGGGCAAAGGACAGACATTGGCAGCTGGCCAATAGGTGCTCACTGTGCTTTTGACCAGCATGGTACATGTTTGTTCTTTCTTCTTTATCAGGTCTTATAGCCATAACGGGTTTACAGAGCTTCTTATACATCCTGGGCTGCTCTTAGCTTCTCTATTAATCTCTCTAGTTCTGCCAGTATCTTGCTTTGTGTATATATTTACATGTGCCAGTGTGTATATTTACACATGTACATATCTGCTGTTTTTTTTGTAAACCTAGAGATTTAATTCAGTGCCCACCTAACTATTCAGAACATGTACAGACATGCATTTATCCTCTTAGCTGAGGGATCAGAAGAGGAGCTCAATAAGGAACTATCTAGCATGAGAACCAGTAACTCAGGATTGGGGGTTTCCTTGGAAACAGACGAGTCACCATGGCAACTAGTGATGCTGCTTTCTGGATACTGAAGCAGAGACTTGAAGTATGATGAGCATGGCTCCTGTCTAGACATCATTATGGGATCCTTTCCTGCTGCAGGTTTTGCCAATACTACTCTCCTCCCTATCCCTGTGAGCAGACAGAGAGAATCCAGGCAAGATAGAATCCAGATGAATTTACACAGGAGGAGCCCAATTAATCTTAATGTACTCCCTCATGTTTCCTCTCCCACTAGCCTCCACATTTCCAGGAAGAATGTGCAAACTGACCTCTGGGTTCCTGCCCAGGACCCATACTGGTATCCCTTCCTGCTGTTGAGACTTTGTCTGAGTGTCTTCTCCCCTCCCCCTGCCTCTCTTTAACAAAGAACAGACACAGATTCTACCCCATTATTTTAGAAGGAAGGTAGTGGGGGAGAATGGTACTGAAATTGTGCTTGCTTCTGCCTGGGGTTGGCCCTAAGTTAGGGACCTCACAATTCATAGAGACTCTGCCTAGGTAACCCCATACATCCTACCCCAATACTGCAAAATGTGGTAGATTCTGATTAGACCCAGATACAGAAGGAAAAGAGAGCCATGGGAGGAACTGGACAGGGAGTCATGCTTGCTGCTTCCAAATCTAAAACCAGAAGCCTTTCACTTACATCAGTGAATGAGTGGAATTTATACTTCAGTGGGAGTGAGATTTGGGGATGGAAGAGTGGAAATATTCTGTACCCCTCAGATCACCCTTCATAAACTGACACCTATTCTGTCCACATCAACACTAAGCCTTGTGGACAAGTTTCATAGTTTCCTATGTCAGGATCTCTCCAGTGTCAAAATACTAAGTTTCTCAGGAAATTAAGAGTTTATCAGTGACTCTGCTCCAAAACAGGCTGTGTGAATGAACATACCAGGCCAGAGAATGTATGGTATTCTTCCAGTGAAGGAGTCCAGAGGCTCTGCTTATTGAAACTTGTGGGGATGGGCTGCACTGAGCCATCCCCACTTGCCATCCCAGACCTGCTTCAGAGCAATGGCATGCTTTGCTATAATCACTTCTCTGGATTGATGTCAGATATATCAATTCCATAAGGCACTTTGATAATATATGTTGTATTTTGTGATTAGCGATTGTTTCCTTCATTGTATTTATGTCCCCAGGGCCTAAAATAATGCCTGGGACATGCTAAGTGCTTAATAAATACTTGTTGATTCATTAGCTTTGCTTGGATTGGAATGCACTTATTCTAAGGATGAACAACCTTCTAGCCACTAGAAGTCAGAGTGGCCTCACCCAGCAGAAGCTGTCCAAGCTCCCTTGTAGAACACTAAATCCTCTATTGGGGAAGAAAATGACTATAAAACAACTGGAAACAAAGCCTCCAAGATAAACAAAGCTTGGGCACAAATTCATTTAGAATTCCTGGAAGAGATAAAGCAAGAGTTTTTAAAAGAGTTTGTTTTCATAAATGAAATCAGGGCATGAGAAGGAAAAAAAAAGATGAAAAGAAATCAGACCTATGGGATAAAGAATTGGAAAGGAAATTAACAGCTTAATGTAAGGTGTACAAAATGAAATTGGAGCCATCACCCCGAAAGATAACAAGAAATATCAATGTGAAATCAAAAGATTGAAAGAGGTCTCTATCTTATATTAAGACTAACTGACCTAGAAAATAGAATGAAGAGTGTTAATTTAAAAATCCCTGGACTACTTAAAAACCAAGACCAAGTAATCTTACAAGAAAATTGGCCAGATCCCTTAGAACCAGAAGACAAAGTTGAAATTGAATGAATCCAAAGTTCATCTCTTGAAAGACTCCCCAAAATGAAAATTCCCAGGAACATTATAACCAAAATACAGAACTTTAAGGTCAAAGAAAATATACAGCACACGGCCATAAAGAAAACATTAAAGTACCAAAGAACCACAGTGAGTATCGCACATGATTTGTCAGTCACTACTATCAAGTAGAGGAGAACTTGGAATACAATATTCCAGAAGGTAAAAGATATAGGTTACAGTCAAGAACAAATTACCCAGCAGAATTTAGTACAATTCTGCAAGGGGAAAATGGATCTTTAATGAAATTAGAGACTTTCAAAAATTTCTGCTAAAAAGAGGTGCATATAGGCTTTGAAGTTCAAACAAAGGAATTAAGAGAAACATTAAAAGGTAAGCATGAACAAACTATTAAAAGGGACTAAACAAGAATAAAATGCTTGCATTCTAATGCAGGGAAATGAAATAATGATCCCCTCTGAATCCTCTCATCATCAAGCATTATAGAAGGAGTCTAATTTGACAGAAGACCCGAGAATAGATCTGCTATATTTTAATGATAGTAAAGTAGAAAGAAAAGAGAGGGAAAGACAAATAGAGTAGAAGGGGAGGAGAAAGTAAAAGGAAGATTAGAAAAAAATCATCTCCCATAATATGCAAGTAGAAATATATAGACAGAAGGAGGAAAGGTTGGGGGAGCCTAAGACACTTGAAGCTCACCTGAACTGGTCAAAGGAGGGAAGAATACACATATGCAGAAACACATACACATACACATATAGGCATGTACTATTAGGTATAAAAATACATTTCAGTCACCAGGAAAATAGGAGGGAAAGGGGAGAAAGATGAATAGGGAGTTAAAGGGAGGACATAGTAAGAGAGTGATTTCTTGTAGGTAAAACAAACTCTTAAGAATGTACAGAGAGCTCTTTTTGAAGTGGGAAAGAATGGGAATCTTGAAGGGTTTTCCATCAACTAGGTAGGAAATGGCTGAAAAAGTTACAGTAAACAGATGTCATACAAGACTATTGTACTATAAGAAATGATGAAGGGGATGGTTTCAGAGAAACTTGTGAAGACTTATATGAACTGATAGAGAGTGAAAAAGAAAGAACCAAGAGAACAATTTATACTATGAAAAAAGTATTGTAAAGATAAACAAAACTTTAAAAAACTCAGAACTCTGATCAGCATAATAATGCAGCAGGATTCAAGAAGATTAGTGACAAAACATGATACCCAGCTCCTGATAGAGAGGTGAAAGACTCAGAATATAGAATGTGACATGTATGTATGTATGTATGTGTATGTATATATGCTTACATGTATACATTATTTTCTTTTGGACTTGGGTATTGAGGACATTTGTTTTGCTTTATTCTACATGTTTAAAACAGGTTTTATTTTTCTTTCATTCTCAGTTATGAGGTGGGAATCTAGAAGGGAGAGAAAGCAGATTTTTATTGAATAAAAAATCTAATGAATAATACTCCACTTTGGTGGGGCTAGAGTTCCAAAAATGAACAACTTCAAAGAATGATCTTGCTGATATAGAGCCCTAGCAAGAATTGGTTGGTGGTTGTCCTTTGTTCTTGAAGAGGACCAAAATGACATCACTATGCTAGAGTCAAGTTACAGTGTGTCTGACTGTGGCTGATCAGACCAATACGAACTCAGAATGTCCTCCCACAGGTCGGGCACAAATAATCCATGTCTTGGGACAGATTCTCTAAATTTGGGTATCTTGAATTTCTTCTGAGTGATTTTAATTCTGCTTTGCTCATAGAGTATAGCACCTTCTCTGATGTGAGCATGCCATGCTAAGTGGTCCTCTGCCAATATCTTCCATGTTACACAATCAATTCCAAAGTTCTTAAGAGACATTTTGAGAGTGTCCTTTTATTGCTTCTTCTGGCCACCATGTGAATTCTTGCCCTGTGTGAGTTCTCTATAAAATAGTCTTTTTGGCAAGCATATATTTTGCAGTTGAACAATGTGGCCAGCCCTGTGCTCTCTGAAGTAGAATTGGAATGTTTGGCAGTTTAGTTCGAGAAAGGACCTCAGTGTCTGGTATCTTTTCTGCTATTTGACCTTTAGAATCTTCCTAAGATAATTCAAATGGAAGCAATTCAGTCTCCTGGCATGGTGCCGATATAGTGTCCAAGATTCATAGGCATATAATAATGAGGTCAACTCAATGGCTCTGTAGACTTAGAATTTGGTAGTCAGTCTAATACCTCTTCTCTCCCACACCTTCCTTTGGAGCCTCCCAAACACTGAACTAGCTCTGGCAATGCATGTGGCAACCTCATTATCAGTGTGTACATCATCCATCTCTAGGAAGGCAGCATTTAATTCCATCAGAGGTAAAGTACAAACAAAGCTTAAAGACATGCAGGATTCTTGGCTCAGTAAGAAGGCAGATGAGGGGGCGGAGTCAAGATGGCGACTGGAAAGCAGTAACTGGCGTGAGCTCCCCACCAAGTCCCTCCAAAAACCTATAAAAAATGGCTCTGAACCAATTCTAGAACTGCAGAACCCACAAAGTGGCAGAGGGAAGCAGGGCTCCAGCCTAGGACAGCCTGGATGGTCTCGGGGTAAGGTCTGTCCCAAACGGAACTCCCAGCCCCCAGCTGAGGGGAGCGCAGCTGAGCCAAGCAGAGCCCAGCGCGCGCGGCGGCGTGGCGCGGCACGGCAGACCGCGGACCGAT
>JAQQSZ010010002.1:0-12624 GCA_028646595.1 Phalanger gymnotis
GGCCTCCTTTTCCATTTGGCTAATTCTGCCTTTCAGGGCATTCTTCTCCTCATTGGCTTTTTGGAGCTCTTTTGCCATTTGAGTTAGTCTTTTTTTTAAGGTGTTATTTTCTTCAGTATTTTTGGGGTCTCCTTTAGCAAGTCATTGACTTGTTTTTCATGGTTTTCTCTCATCACTCTCATTTCTCTTCCCAATTTTTCCTCTACTTCTCTTACTTGCTTTTCCAAATCCTTTTTGAGCTCTTCTATGGCCTGAGACCAGTTCATATTTTTCTTGGAGGCTTTTGATGTAAACTCTTTGACTTTGTTGACTTCTTCTGGCTGTATGTTTTGCTCTTTTTTGTCACCAAAAAAAGATTCCAAAGTCTGAATCTGAGACCATTTTCACTTCCTGTTCATGTTCCCAACCAACTTCTTGACCCTTGAGTTTTTTGTCAGGGTAAGAGTGCTTGTGGAGTAAAGAGTACAAAGTCCCAAGCTTGAGGGGCTATGCTGCTATTTTCAGAGCTACTTCTACACAGCCAGCTCTGCCACACCAGCGCTTCTTCTCCTCCAAGAACCACCAACCAGGATTATGGTCCAGATTCTAGCAGGGCAGAGCAGGTTTTGCATTCTCGCTCTGATCTGCCACTTAATTTCTCCCACCAGGTGGGCCTGGGGCTGGAAGCAACTGCAGCTGTAGCTCTGGAAGCAGCCTCAGAGCTGCACCACCTTCCGCACCTCGGGGCGATGGCCAACCATGAACTTTTTTCACTCTGTCCCAGCAGCTTTTTCCACTAACCTTCTCTGTTGTCTTTGGTGTTTGTGGGTTGAGAAGTCTGGTAACTGCCACAGCTCACCGATTCAGGGCGCTGGGGCCTGTTCCGCCAGGCTCCTGGTCTGGTTGGTCCTGGCACGGCCCATACTGGGCTCTGCTCTGCTCCCAGCTCCATGCAATAGACCCTTCCCAGCGACCATCCAGGCTGTACTGGGCTGGAGCCCTACTTCCCTTTGCTATTGCATGGGTTCTGCAGCTCTAGAATTTGTTCAGTGCCATTTTTATAGGTGTTTGGACCTGGCGGGGAGCTTAAGCAAGTCACTGCTTTCTGGCTGCCATCTTGGCTCTTCTCCTACAGGAGATATTTTAAAGGAAAATCCATAGAATTTAGCAACTAATTAGAAAAGAACAGGAAAAATTAAAAGAAAAAAATGACTTCAAAGTTTTGAGTCTGGATGACTGAGAGAATGTTAATGCTATCAAAAAAAATAGTTAAGTGAGGAGAATGAGTGGGTTTGGAACACAATAAACAAGATGATAAGTCCAGTTTTACACATATTTCATTTTAGATATTCTTGGGATTGCCAGATAGGTATGTCTAGCAGACAGTAGGAAATATTGACATAGACTACAGTCGATTTAAAGAGCTGGCTGGCAGAATAAATTGGAAAAAGAAAGGACTTGTTTATCCAACCTAAACATCCTCTTTTCTGCTATTCCTCAAGTCAAGTCCCTTCATCATCATAGTTGCCCTCCTCTGAACATGGTTGTAATTACTCTGCCCCAAACTGGGCATCTAGAACTGAATCCAACAGTCCTGCAGGTAATTGATGGTCTGTCTAAGGTAGAATACAGCTAGCCTTACCACCTTCCTCCTTCTGGACACTGTATTAATGCAGCCAAGATCCCATTATTTTCCTGGGCTACCACACCATGCTACATTATTAATTTGCAGTCAAGTTAAACTCCCCAGGTCTTTTTCATGTGAACTGCTATCTAGCTAGACCTAACTTCTCCTTATACAGTTGAGATTTTTACTTAAGTATGTTTATATTTCTCCCCTATTGAACCTAATAGATTCCAACTCATCAAGATTTTCAGATCTCTATTCCATCCTATACCTTATTAGTTATCCCTTCACCCTGTCCCTGAAAAACTGATGCCACCTATTCCTTCATCTGAGTTATTGATAAAAATATAGAATATGACACTCAAGATATTTCACAGTATAGGTTTCCTTTATTTTTCCAGGCTTATTTCATATGCACTATGCTCCAAGAAAACTAAACTGTCATCTTCTCTTGTCTTATACCACCTTCTATCCCTTCCATCTTTCATGTCTTTATTCTTGGAATGTGCTCCTCCTTTTCTCTTCTTTCACTGTCTGTTGAAATCCTACTAGTTTTTAAAGTCCAGTTCAAATTCCACCCCCCACAAAAAGATAGTAATCTTTCTCCTACAAACCTCACATAGGATATTCTTTGTATTAATGGTCTTTTGGGTGTATGTCCTAACATTTTCTAGATTGTTATAGACTCTAAGTCTTTAAGGGCAGGCACTCTGCCATATGTAATCTTTATAACTGCTTTCTACAACCCTGCCCTGTGCCCAGTACAATGCAGCACACTTAAGATACACTAAAGAAATTTCATAAACTAAATAGTGCCGAGGAAAGAACATGAGATACTGCTAGAGATGTCCCTCTAGGGAGACATTCCACTAATTAAATTGGAAGCTCCTTGAGGTCATGGGCCATGTTATATGTATCTTTATATTTCCCTCATTGAGTATGGTCTATATTTGCAAGGTAAAATGAATTATAATTATCTGGTTATTTCAAACAGATAGTTAATGAATTTATATTATCCAGATAATTGAAGTTTAAAAGGCATGTTTTTTATCTAAAATAATTGCCTCACTTTTCCATTTCATTCTGAGTATATTCATGTTTTCCTCAAAGTTTTCCAAAATCACTTAATTTAAAATAAAATAAATAAGCAATTTGACTATTCTTTGAAATGACAGGGTATTCATTCCACAAGCATTTACTAAGATGTAGTAGATATTTAGTAGTTGCTTAGCACAGTGCCTGGCATATAGTAGGCCCTTAATAAATGTTTATTGTATTATGTTGATAAATATTTATTGAATTAATGTTTAAGATCATAGGGTCATAAATTTAAAGTTGTAGCACATGTGGAGAGGAGTGAGGTGTAAGAAGATTAGAAATGTAGAAACATACCTTTCCCCAAACTCCTCTCGGCTGTTGTTCACCTTCTTAAATACTTCGTCCTTACCGGATCAGATGAGGTTTTTTAAAAGTCTATTGATTGGCATTACATTCTGTTTCCATGCTACACATTTCTGTCTTCTTCTGAGCAGAGATAGATCCTATAATTTGGTAGGTATGGCAACACAGTGTACTGCAGTTGGAGTAAGGTTTAGTTTTTGTGTTTTGTTTTTTGGTAAATTTAATCGTTATATATACTATGAATGACACCATCAAATAAATATGCTTGGACGTTCTGAAGTGAGACCTCACAACTATCGCCATCTCCTTCACGTGGCAATGATCTTTGTTAATCATGAATTGCCACTTTGTTTGGAAGGCCTAGCTGTTGATTTGGGAAATAATCTGCATGAAATTCCAAACATTCCTTTCTTGGGAGGAATATTGGCTAATTTGGACTTGTGACAATTGCAGTACCCTGAGATGGTTGGGGCTGGACTTGTTCATCTAGTTTGAGCTCTTCAGTGATATTTTTGGAAACTCCAATTATAACATAGATTGACCAAATAATCTACAGCATGCACTTGGATTACCTGAATGTATATGTGGGAAACTGTGGCAGTCTGAGATTTGTGATGCTTTCGGTGGTTGTGTTAACCTGAAAATCCATTTTGTATGGTTTGTGGTGTTGCTTATCCACCAAACCATGAGATTACTATAAGCTTTCCAAATGGACAGTCAGTAATGTTGCTGCCCCTTCTAAGTTCACCCACTGGTTGCAGATCTTAATTTTGCTTCTGAATGAGTGACATTTGGCGGTGTTATTGACTCACATCATTCAGGTTGATCAAGTCCAGCCTATATCTCTAAGCCTTATTCAACTAAAAGGTTTAAGAAAAGGCATCCATTTATCATACCTACATAGAAGCAAAAGTGGGCATTGTTCATATCTTAGGTTCCAAGTTCTTACAGATCCTTAAGCATTTTTCACAGTGCCTCCCATCACAAGTGGCTGTCACTGTCATAGTTATAAGATGTTGTCTTTGGCATTTGCAAAGTAAAATCCTGACTGAATGTTTAGTCTCTGAAGATCAGAGAAAGAGGAAAAGGACTTATATGTACAAAAATATTTAAAACAGCTCTTTTTGTAATAGTCTAAAATGGAAACTAAGGGAGTACCTTCCTATTGGATAATAGTTAAATAATGGCATGCGAATGTACTGAAATAGTATCATGTCAAAAAAATTATGAAATGGATAATTTCAGAGGAAATGGGGCCACAGGGGATAGAATCCTGGACCTGGAATCAGGAAGACCTATACTTTCGAGCTGGGTAACCGTAGGCAAGTCACTTAACCTCTATTTGCCTCTATTTCCTCAACTATAAAATAGGGATAATAACAGTACCTATTTGGTAGGGTTGTTGTCAGTGTCAAATAAGATACAATGCCCTTAGCACAGTGTCTGGCATATAAGGTGCTATATAAAAGTTTATCCCCTTCTCCTTCCCTTATCTTATACAAAGCAAAGTAAGCAGAACTAGGAAAACAGTTATAAAATGATAACATCTTAGAGACAAACAACTTTTGAAAGATTATAACTCTGATCCATGCAATGATGAATCATAACTCCAGAGAGCTGAAAATGAAACACTCAGCTCATCTCCCACCAAAGAGGTGACAGACTTAGAATGCAGAATGAGACGTACTTTTGGACAATGGCTAATGGGAGAATTTGTTTTCCTGGGCTATGCATATTTGTATAAGGGCTTTAGTTTTCGATTTTTCAATCATTCATTTAGAGGAGACAGTGGGAGAGAAAGACAAATGCTCAGAAATATTAATTCAGAATTTAAAGCTGGCTGGAATCTTGGGACCTCAAAGATTTCTGTAATAGTACTTTTCTTGGAGTGCTAGTGCATTGTGATATCCTCCGAGTGGGCTTGCCTTCCAGTAGTACAGGTCACAGCCCCTTAGCACCCCATCCATTTCCCTGTAAACCCTCCCCAGGAAATGCTGAATCTCCCAAACACAACCCAGACCGCTGTCTTCTTCTGTTCAGTACTGGGCCCAGCTCGCGGTCCAGCCCGTGGTCTAGCTAAAACATCTATACAATAGGTAAGCAGAGCTGGATAGATGCGCTCTATGGGCCATCTGTCCCATTTCACATCACAGCCTAAAAAATAGATGTTTTCCAACTCTGTGACTTTTACTGAGTGCAGTTAGAGTAAACTCTCCTGAGTGATTATGAAGCCCAATTAGGAGGCATAACAGTGTTCTAGGGTATCGATATGATCAGCTCAAGGTCATTGACAAACTGCAACATTTCTCACACCATTTTATGGAATTCCTCTTCTATTTGGACTCCTGTGTGGAAATCCTCCAGTGACTCCCTGTTGCCTCTGTGGTAAAATTGAATCCCTCTGTTCACCTCTTAAACTCCTTCACAACCTGGCTCCATCCTGTCTTTCTAGCCTCCTCAGATGTTGCTTCCCCTCCTGCACTCAGCAGTTCTGAGTTGGCTATTTGTTCCTCACACACAACACTACATCCCCCATCCCTGGAACCCACTCTTAATCTTTCTCTGCTTCATAGCACCTTTTTCTTTCTTCAAGACATAGCTCAAGCATCACCATCTATTGCTAATTTCCTCCTCCCTTCAACTACTAGTGTCCACCCCTTGCATTTATTTTCTTTTTATTGTGAGTTCCTTGCAAGTAGGGATTATATATACATTTGTGTGTGTGTCCATATATGTATATGTACATCGATATATACATACATGTACATGCATACATATGTGTATATGTGTGTTTATATATACACACATATATCTACATATATACATACATATATGTGTGTGTATATATACATATATACATATATATAATCAGCAGCTTAGGTGGTACAATGGATAGAAAAAAGACCAGAATTCCATCCCACCCATGACACTTACTAGCTGTGTGACCCTGAATGTATTAATGTCTATTTGTCTCAGTTTGCAAAATGGGGTTGATGATAGCATTTTCCTCCCAGGATTGTTGTGAGGATCAAATAAGATAATATTGTAGTGGATAGAGTGCCAGGCTGCACATAGAGAAAGACCCAAATTCAAATCTCGCCTCAGATGCTTATTAGCTGTGTGACCCTGAGCAACTCACTTAATCCTTTTTGCCTCAGTTTCCTCATTTGTAAAATGAGCTGGAGAAGAAAATGACAAACCACTCCAGTATCTCTGCCAAGAAAACCCCCAAAGGGGTCATGAAGAGTTGGACACGACTAAAAGACAAAAAAAGCGATACCTAGTTAGAGGAGAGCCTTCAAACTGACATTTTACTTTTCCAAATCAAAAAAATATTTCAGTCAACAAATAGCAAACAGAATGGGAGCTTGTACTCCCCACATCTTTCAGTCAGTTGCGCGACTATGAATATGTAACCTGCTGTAGAGTATCACCTGCAAAAACTTGTTCCTTCTTATGATTTCATCCAATATGCCCTTGATATGTTTATAGGTTATTCTCATAAAGATTTCATAGAGATGTGCTAATAATTTTCTTGATTCCTTTTCATTAATAATAATGCCCACAATTCTTTCCTAGTGTTTGGTGTCCCCCTTTCTTTCATATATCTTGAGAATCACTTCTTCAGTTTCCTCAAAATATGGCACCCAGTAAAAGCCTTCTTGGTGTATATTTAGTCTAGTTCTGTTGCTCTTTCCATTTTTATTTTCTTTACCAACATTTCTGCTTCCTTATAACAGCATTTCGGGGAATGTGATATTAAAAGCTAAACATGACCCCCATTTATGAAGGAAATAATTTGTTATAAGAATCTTGGCAGATCTTTTCCATGTTTCATCTCTTTGTTGTCCTTCCAATTTCATCCTTAAATGTTCTCAATCATTGAACAAGCTTATTGTTCCCAACATTTTTTGGTTCTGTGAACCCCTTCTGTCAGTAACAAGAAAGGTGCTGTGAATCCCTAGACAATTTAATAGACTACTCATAGTATTATTTTAGATTTATTTGCTAAATATTTAAAATAACTTAGTGAAAACTTTTGCAACCCAAAACTCCAAATTAAACTTTACAATTATAAAATTATAATAAAATTAACATTTATAAAATATAAAATTTCATCCTACCTCTTATTATGAAAATTATAAATATAAACTATAAAATTAGAATTATAAAATAAATACAAATATTTTGTGCACAGCATTCTGTAAGAATTAAAAGATGTAATGTAGCAAGAATTCACATACTTCTGCAAGATTTCATGATTATTGAACAAATTTTGTTGACTATAGATAATATTGTAGTGAAATAATATATAGCTTGGAAGATGTTTAACATACTATAATAATCATATATAAACTGAATTTCAGTATTGGACTTTTTTATTTGAACAAAAGTTTTCAAGATTTGTCTCAACACCAAATACAATCTTAAATCTGGTTCCACATCAAGTTTATTTCTATATTTTGATTTAAAACAAAATAAAGTGAAAATACCTGCTCACACAGTTGCGTGATAGGAAATGGAGAATTTTACAACCTTTCTTTCTGAGAAAAGGAAATTAATTTTTTTTAGCCACCTAACCAGTCATCAAAAATGAATAGCTAGTTACAATATAAAATATTTTATTTTCTGCTAGCTAATCACAAGTGCTGTATTAAATGATAAATGTGTTTTAAGCTCAATTGCATGCATTGCTTTTTGGGAAAAAAGAAAACAAAGAAAAGAAAAGGATCTGTTAAGACATAACTCTTCACTTGTACCACTGGCACACCTGCTACACCGTCATAGAAACTCTGATGACCACCGTTGACAACCAGTTCATTGGAAAATTACCCAGATACAAGAACAATTGTATAAGTGGAGGATAAGTTTAATTCAGAAAAAGCCTTAATACTGCAATGAGACGCAGTATAAGGTTTGCATCTGCAGAACCTCTGTGATGCTCCAAGATGATTCCAAGATGACTTGTGATGTGCATGCCCAGAAATCATGGTTTTCAAACAGCTCAACATTTGCTCTTCAGGGAACACAAATAATCATAACATCGGGATCATGTGATTATACAGCTGATGAGTTGCAATTACAAGGGAACAGAGTAATAAAGGAACTGCTGGTGCAGTACATAGAGCTCAAGTGGTGGTATGCATATGGATCTGACTATCCATTGGGAATCGTTGATTTGCATTTGAAAGTCAAACTCTTGTGGCTGTTTGGAAACAATTTGATTCCAGATTGAGCACATCATACTTAGTGAGTAGTGGTCGGAGTATGATATAATTGCTGCAAGAACACCAAAATCATTGTGGATGTGTTTGTGAAAGTTTTTAAATAAAGCTATAATTCTTCAAACATGTACATGCTTATTGTCACAGAGGAAAAATATATTTACAACATAATTGGGCAGTCATTTACTACTTAAGGTATTATTGAAGAATTTTTAGCATGAGTCCCTTGGAACATCATTGTGAACCCTCAAGACTGGTTCAAACCACTAATTTAGCCTAATTGGTTTCTCACAAAGCT
Organism: Phalanger gymnotis; assembly: GCA_028646595.1. Taxonomy (NCBI): domain Eukaryota; kingdom Metazoa; phylum Chordata; class Mammalia; order Diprotodontia; family Phalangeridae; genus Phalanger; species Phalanger gymnotis. The sequence goes on from JAQQSZ010010002.1 coordinate 8,531, forward strand.
TTCTGTAAAAATGTTCTCATTCCACTGCTTCTCACTCTTATGTCAAATGATATTGGTCATAACATTCTACCATCCTCTTCCACAAGATTTTACAAATGATCTTATATTCTAAACTAGTATTGCTCTTGGTTTGCATCTCTTCTTTGTGGTATCAGCTATACATTAGTTAAGCTTCCATTTGGAAAGGTAATGATCTATGGCATGCTAATGTCAGTTTTCGCCCATCTCCTATTTTTCAGAATCAACATCTTTTTATTTTGTTTTTAAGATATATTTTGTTTTTACATTTCTTACATTTCCCAATATGTTTCTCTTCTCAGAGAGTCATCCCTAATAACAAAGAATAAATGAGAGAAAAAAAAGAACAATTCTGCAAAACTAACAAATCCATCAGAAAAAAATTTGACATTATCTGCATTGTTCCACACCCATAATCCCCACCTCTGCAAAGAAGGTATCTACTAATTTCTCTTCTTTGGGGTCAACCTTTGTCCTTATAATTCCATAGTATTCAGTTTCTATTATTTTGTTATTTTTCTTTTCATTTAAATTGAACAATAGCTTTTAAAAGTAGGTCATATTGGAGTCATTTTAATTGTATACTATTTATTTACAAAGTGGTATAATGATAAGAGTACTGGATTTGAAATGAGAGATCTGGATTTGAAGACAGGCTCCAGCAATTACTAGTTAAGTGACAATAAACAAATCATTAAACCTCAGGCTTCCATTTCCTCATAGAATGGGGATAATAAATATTGTGTTGAGAATCAAATGAGAGAATATATAAAGTGCTTTGCAGACACTAAAGTGTTATGTCAGTGGCTGCTATTATTATTGTCTCATGTTTATTCTAATTTGGTATTGATATTAATATTTGCTGTAACAAAAACCAGTGTTCTGACTTCCTTGGACAGGTGGCTTATGAGTGACACTGCCCTATCAGTAACGGGTCATTTTCCATCTTGTCAGTTTCCCCGTTTGTGATGTAATTTGGTATTCACCACATCTGGACCCTTCCAAAGCTCTTTTTAAAGAAAGTGTCCATGATCTATAATAGGCACGAGGCTTATAAATATTTGCCCTACAAGCTTTTGGCTTGTCTTTATCAATCTTATGCCATGTTTTCCAACATAAAATTCTTCTGACTTTCCTTGCTCACTCTTTTAAGTTATTCACTATTAAAGTTTATGGAATTTATTAAGGGATGCCTTGTAAAATTCTTTGTAGAATTTGTGTACTTCTTCATCTTGCACCCCAAGGATCCGTTGTATTCATGGTGGATTTTTTTGTTGTTGCAAATGATGATCTTGAACACCAACATAAGATGACCACTAAATGTCCCATAAAGTCTTATTGCTTTTGAATGCCCAACAAAACCAGTTCCTTTATTTATCTCTCCGTGGAGAACTTGTGAACATCCTTCCATTTTGCTGCAACTTTTCTCTCTTCATTTAATTTGTAGTGAAAATGTCAATATTTGGGGCAGCAAGGTGGCGCAGTGAGTAGAGCACCAGCCCTGGAGGGAGGAGTTCAAATGTGGCCTCAGACACTTGACACACTTACTAGCTGTGTGACCTTGGGCAAGTCACTTAACCCCAATTGCCCTGCCCTCGCCCTCTCCCCCCAAAAAAGAAAATGTCAATTTATATGGTTTGATTTCTCCAGTAGTAAGTTACTGCTCACTAGAGAAGACAGTACCAGGAATAGAATTAATGTTTATTGATTGTGTAAAAACTTAATATTTGTGTAGTCCACCCTCTTTTCCTCTACTACAGGGCTGTCCAACCTTAGGTTTTTATTGAAACAATAGACAATATATTTTGATTTGCCATTTTAGTGAGTGTTCTGCCTTAGCTCAGCTTCATTTACTAAAGCATTTATGTAAATTGCTATGCATGTAGGCAAGCTGCATAAATTTATATCGGTTAAAGACCTAAGAATTCGTCCCCTAGTGGCTAGCATACCGGTGAGGAGCCTTTTTGCATTCAGCTAGTTTGGTCCTCAGAAGGCAAATGTAATGTGTCACTAGACCTGTAATCAAAGTCATTCCAGCATCCAGAATCTGCTAGAGTTTGGATTCCACTAATACAGCTCTTGAGAACCCCAGCCATCATGAGGTTTTGCTTTGATGGACTATCAATAAGTTATCAACATTATACATGAAGCAAAGATGCCTAGAACTAACAGAATACCTTATTCATCCCCATTCTGTATGGTCCCTAGAGCACCTAGATACTAGTCTTATTTTTTTTTTAAATCATTATTTATTTAATATTTTAAGTTTTCAGCATTGATTTTCACAAGAGTTTGAATTACAAATTTTCTCCCCATTTCTACCCTCCTCCTACTCCAAGATGGCAGATATTCTGATTGCCCCATTCCCCAGTCAGCCCGCCCTTCTGTCACCCCACTCCCCCTCAACCCCTTTTCCCTTACTTTCTTGTAGGGCAAGATAGATGTTTATGCCCCATTGCTTGTATATCTTATTTCCTAGTTGCATGCAAAAACTTTTTTTTTGAACATCTTCTTTTAAAACTTTGAATTCCAAATTCGCTTCCCTCTTCCCTCCCCATCCACCCTCCCTAAGAAGACAAGCAATTCAACATAGGCCACATGTGTATCATTATGCAAAACCCTTCCACAATACTCATGTTGTGAAAGGCTAACTCTATTTTGCTCCTTCCTATCCTATTCTCCCTTTATCCAATTTTTCTACCTTGACCCTGTCCCTTTTCAAAAGTGTTTGCTTTTGATTACCTCCTCCCTCTGTCTGCCCTCCTTTCTATTGTCCCCCCTTTTTTATCTCCTTCTTCCTTCTTTCCTGTGGGGTAAGATACTCAATTGAGTGTGTATGTTATTCCCTCTCTAGGTCAAATGCGATGAGAGCAAGATTCACTCATTTCCCCTCACCTGCCCCCTCTTCCCTCCCAACAGAACTGATTTTTCTTGCCACTTTTATGTGAGATAATTTATGCCATTCTATCTCTCCCTTTCTCCCTCTCCGAATATATTCCTCTCTCATCCCTTAGTTAGATTTTATTTTTTTAGATATCATCCCTTCATATTCAACTCACCCTGTGCCCTCTATCCATCTATACGTACATACATACATACATACCTATATATATACATATATATAGGTATATATGTATGTATGTCTGTATATTCCTTTCAGCTGCCCTAATACTGAGGTCTCATGAATTACACACATCATCTTTCCATGTAGGAATGTAAACAAAACAGTTCAACTTTAGTCAGTCTCTTGTGATTTCTCTTTCTTGTTTACCTTTTCATGCTTCTCTTGATTCTTGTGTTTGAAAGTCAGATTTTCTATTCGGCTCTGGCTTTTACACTGAGAAAGCTTCAAAATCCTCTGTTTTATTGAAAGTTCATATTTTGCCTTGGAGCATGATACTCAGCTTTGCTGGGTCGATGATTCTTGGTTTTAATCCTAGCTCCACTGACCTCCGGAATATCGTATTCCAAGCCCTTCAGTCTCTTAATGTAGAAGCTGCTAGATCTTGGGTTATTCTGATTGTTTTTCCACAGTACTCAAATTGTTTCTTTCTGGCTGCTTGCAGTATTTTCTCCTTGATCTGGAGCTCTGGAATTTTGCTACAATATTCCTAGGAGATTTCTTTTTGGGATTTATTTCAGGAGGTGATCTGTGGATTCTTTAATTTCTATTTTACCCACTTGCTCTAGAATATCAGGGTAGTTGTCCTGGATAATTTCTTGAAAGATGATACCTAGGTTCTTTTTTTGATCATGGCTTTCAGGTAGTCCAATAATTTTTAAATTATCTCTCTTGGATCTGTTTTCCAGGTCAGTGGTTTTTCTAATGAGATATTTCACATTGCCTTCCACTTTTTCATTCCTTTGGTTCTCTTTTATAATATCTTGATTTCTCATCAAGTCACTAGCTTCCACTTGCTCCAATCTCATTTTTAAGGTAGTATTTTCTTCAGTGGTCTTTTGGACCTCCTTTTCCATTTGGCTAATTCTGCCTTTCAAGGCATTCTTCTCCTCATTGGCTTTTTGGAGCTCTTTTGCCATTTGAGTTAGTCTATTTTTTAAGGTGTTGTTTTCTT
>JAQQSZ010010003.1:0-12624 GCA_028646595.1 Phalanger gymnotis
CAGGCAAGCATGTTGTGCGTTGTCAGGAAGTCCAGCATGCATCAATAGGAATATGTGCATATAATAACTTATTTATGATGTGATACCATATATTACATGATGTAATATCATGTCATCAAAATTTCAATGCAGGAAAAACTCTACAAAACAGTAAATTATTAAATTTAAGATGTCTTATTAAAAAAGTTTTTTATATTTTTTCGAAATATTCCAGGGGGGCACTGAGTAATTTTTTTTAAATGGGGGCAGCAGGCCAAATAAATTTGGGAACCTCTTGACTACATGTATTGTGACACTATTTTGATTGTAAGATTGGCCATTACCTCTGAGTGTGTTAACCATTAACTGAGTGACCAGAAGTGAGTTTTTTGTGACTTTATTCATCCCTCTGTCATCTGATTCCTCTATTGTCTATTTTAAAAAATGTTTTTTGAGCACTTTTGTTTTTATACCACATTCATTTCTGGGAAAAATGAAACCAAACTCTCATTCTACTTCATATTGAACCCTCTGTTGTGATAAAGAGAAGCAAATTTAGCAAAAACATCTATAACAAAAAGACTGGGAAGCATATGCAGCAGAATTGGCTGTTGCAATCCCCTGTAGAAGAGGCTAGAAGAGGCTCCAATTTGGAGCATACGCAGATATTCTGTAATTGGTTCTGGTTTGTTAACTGTGTGGTAAAGAGATGGAGCTTGGAAAAGGGATGCATTCAAAACACACCAACCAGCCAAATTGAGTCTTTTGCTCTGGCATTCAGGCAAGAAGGATGAATTGTCTCCAGGTGTCAGAGAGGCTTTGGGCCCGCTCTCACCTGTGCCTCTCATGCAGATGAGAGAGCATGGCTCTCTCTGCTGTAGCTTCTGTTTCTGTTGTGTCTACTCTCCCTTGCTTTTAGGTAAAGAAGCATTGGAAATGGCTATGACTTTGTGAGCTTCAAAATATTAGAATTTCAAAGCCCCAGAGGTCTGGGAGCCATAATATATATTAGGTTTTGCAATCAGTCCAAATGGTGCAGAGAGAAGTCCCCAGTCATCATTTTGACTTAGCATAGATGAAAGGCAGCCAAGAAGGAGCTTCAGATATTCATCCAGTGGCTATGATAAATTCAGAAATGAACTTGGTGGAGGCAAATGCCTACTGTCTTAAGGGACCACGATAGTTGGTCTGATCCTCCAGAGTTGGGGAGATGAAATGTTTTTCTGTTTTTGCTATAGCTTTGTGGTAAATAATTTCTTTTACAAAACTAATTAATTGGTTTAATGGAACTGGGGTGCTAATCATTAGCAGTTAATAGTGAAGGAGAAATATGCCAGAATGGAGGCTTGAGCTGACAGTTTTGGAGAAAACCATCTACCCCCAGCCTCTCAAGGGTATTCCTGGAACCCTGAAGGGTGATGTAGCTGGAGTAGTTCTGGGAACCCAATCTGCTACTGTGTTCATGGATTGGGAGAGTAAGTCTAGGGCCTTGCTATATATTTAACATATGACTGCCCTTGAGAACATAAATAACACTCTGCTCTAGTAGTCCTTCACTTCTGCTGTGGGGAGGGAAGTATATTTCAATAACGTTTTTCCTAGACCTTCAATTACCTCTTTACTCCATCTGTTAGGATCACTAACTTGAACCTGATAGAGGAAGCTTTTGAGTGAGAGTAAAAGAATAGAGAAATGGAAGTTATATTGTTATGGAATTATACAACAATCTGCCTTGCTAGATGAAGGATTTAGCTGATGTTTTCATAAAAGTTTTTTTTAGGTCATACATGTTAAATATACTATGTTAAATATATTTCCACATTAGTCATATTGTAAAAGAAGAAACAGAACAAAAGGAAATAACTATGAGAAAACACTAAGAAAGTGAAAGTAGTATGCTTTGATCCTCCTTCAGACTCCATCAGTCCTTACTCTGGATGTGGACAGCATTTTCCATCATGAGACTTGAAGTTGTCTTGGATTATTGTATTGCTCAGGAGAGCTAAGTCAATCATAGTTGATCATCACGCAATGTTACTGTGTACAATGTTCTGGTTCTGCTTACTTCAGTCAGCATCAGTTCATGTAAATCTTTCTAGGTTTTTCTGAAATCTGCCTGCTCATCATTTCTTATAGCACAGTAGTATTCCGTTACAGGCATATACCACAACTTGTTCAGCCATTCCCCAATTGATGAGGATTCCCTTAATTTCCAATTCTTGGCTACCACAAAAAGAGCTACTAAAATATTGTTGTATATGTAGGTCCTTTTCCCTTTTTAATGATCTCTTTGGGATACAGACCTAGAAGTGGTGTTGCTGGATCAAAGGGTATGCACAGTTTGATTGTCCTTTGGCCACAGCTCCAAATTGCTCTCCAGAATGGTTGGATCAATTCACAACTCCACCAACAATGCATTAATGTCCCAATTTTCCCACATCTTCTCCAGGATGGATCATTTTACTTTTCTGTCATATTAGCCAATCTGATACGTGTGAGGTGGTGCCTCAGATTGTTTTAATTTGCATTTTTCTAATCAATAGTGATCCTAAAACAAAAATTTTTAAAAAAATGGCTGCAGAATCAAGATATAGTAAAAATAGGGGATCCTTATGCCCCCTGGAAGTTTAATTAAAAGCAGAAAATCTGACACATACTTGACTTGCCTGTTCATAATTTTATCTGTCAGAATGTAGAAGAAATGACGAGGGGAGCAGCTACTTGACTTAATTCTGACCAAAAAGAAGGAATTGATGGGTGAAGTGGAAGTGATAGGAACCTTAGGAGAAAGTCTCCAAATTATTTAAGAATAAGGAGGAAGAAACGCTTGGCTTGATTACTATAGCTTAGGTGTGGGATTTCCTTAAGAAGTAATATTACTATAGGTGATGGAGAGTTACCTATGTAAAATTCATTTGGGGCTAGAAGGTAGAGCCAACCCCATGTATCCAGGCATAAGTTTCATACACTTAACTCTAAAAACTGAGTTTTTTAAAAACATGAGTTTTAAAAATTGTATAAAGTCTGTGCAGAATTCAGACCATCTTTCTTATTGCAATAGTGTCCTCTTCTGCATGATTAGCTGTCCACATACTGTTGCATACCTTTGGATGCCCTTTGATTCTGATATTGACCCCTGCTTCTAAAGCAGACACTATCATCTGTCTCTGGCTCCTTAGTTCAGCACTCCCCAAATTGGTAACTTATTTTGGCATTGTCCAACCAATTTAACCTTTCTGGCCTTTTCCTGAATGAGAGCTTTTTAGTCTAATCCTTTCTTTGATCCTTGGCTCCATAGGCTACAACAATACCAATGAGAAGCCTCTAAGCAGAACAGATCCTGTCCAAGGTGCTACACATTGAAGGTTTTGGAAGAACAATAAAAGCATAGACATACTATAAGGTAAGACTTTAGGAAATCAATTCCAGGAGTTTAGAAAGCCACATAGGTTGAGACTTGAAAAAGGAAGACAGAGCAAGGGAAGAATGAAATTCTCAAACAAGACATTCTGATAATATGATTGTGAATGCTTCTGTAAAGAAGGGATGTGATTCCAGAGTGGGTATCAAAATTCCATTGATGAAGAAGAGGAAGAGTCATAGAAAGAGACCCCAATGTCGATCACAGAGAGGTCTCTGATTAGCTTGCATTTAAAGAGGAACATGTAGAGAAGATGGAAAGAAGAATACATGGCAAAGAATGAATATAAAGATGAATATCTCTAAGGCTAAAGCCTCAGATAAGCCAAGGTCTACCAAAAAATCCTAGAGATGAGAAAAACATTATTTTGGGGTATATTTGGAAGGCAGAGAATGGAAGAGAAGGGAACAAACATTTATTAAGTGCCTACTATGTGCAAGGCATTGTGCTAAATGCTTTACATATATTCTTTCTCATTTGATTCCCACAACAACTCTGGAAGATAGGGGTTATTATGATCCCCATTTTATAGTTGAGGACAGAAATTAAGTGATCTGCCCAGGGTCAGGCAGCTAGTAAGTGTTAAGAGTATATTTTATCTGGAGTCTTCTCGACACTAGGCCCAACACTCTTTGCACTGTATCACCTCACTGTGACCTGGCTGTTTGGGACAATTACAACAACAACAACAACAGAAAAACCAATGATAGATTCGCTGAATGAGAGAGGTGCTATAATTTAAGATTATTATTATTATTATTAAGATTAAGGATGGATTAAAAGTTCCACTATTTGATTCCTACCTGATTTCCTCTTTTCTGTCAAGGAGAATTATCTTCAGGCTGGAAAAGGGTAGACGGACATGGTCAAGAGATATCTAATACCTAAAGAAGTTAGCAACTACATAGCTGCTTTAAATGAGTTCAGATTTCTGGCTTCAGATACATTATACTCTTGGGTACTGAGAGAATTTGCAGATGAATTGCTCAATGACTGTCATTAATCTTTAGATAATCATAGAGAACAGGAGAGGTCCTGTAAGACTGGAGATAGGTAAATATTTCAAATTTCAAAAAAGACCACAAAGTAGATTTTCCCAGACTTTAGAGCAATGAGCTTGACATCAATACTTGACAAATTTTTTTGAGAGATAATTGAATAAAATAGTTTGTGAGTACTTAGTGAAGTGATGGTCACTAGGAGCTAGGCATTAATTAAGAAGAAATCATGCTGAATTTAAAAGGATTGGAAGCTGGTTGAATGACTAAAATTGATCAGTGGATCAATGGCAATCTGTTGGACTCTGCCCCTGGCCCTGACCTGTTCGACATTTTTATGAGTGGCTTGGATGAGGACATAAAAGGCATAAAAGGTATTATTATCAAATATACAGACGACACAATGCTGACAGTGATAGCTAATGAATTACATGGCAGAATTAAGAAGAAAAAGAACGCAAAAAGACAGGAATGATGAGTCAAATGTATATATAGGAATTTAACAGGGATATATATTACTACATATATTACGCTACTACTACAAATAACTACATTATTTGCCTTAAAAATCTATCACACAAATATAGGATAGTGCACTTACAAAGATGAAGGCACATAGGTTCTAAAGCTATTTCTGCCACTTACTAGCTGTGTGATATTGGACTAGTCACCTTGGTTTTCTCATCTGAAAAATGAGGAAGTTAGGTTAGATGACCTGTCAGGTCTTTTCTAGCTTTAAACTTAGGATAAAGAAGAGGAAAATGTGGAGTTTTCTTAAGAGACTGATGTGGCTACACAGGGAACTTGTTATTTGTCTACTTAGATTTAAAAAAAACTTGAACACAAGTTGGAAATAAGGGCATGGGATGAAGGATGGATACAAAACCATGGTCCTGTAAAAATAGCAGGAACCGTGTTAAAGACTAGAATGAGCTAAAGTTTGTGAGAAGGGCTAAGGAAAACAATTTATTCTTGAAAAGCTATTTGTGGAAAAGAGGAAATCAAAGAAGAGATAGATGACTGCTGTATGGGATGAAGGAAAAGAATCTAAGAACTCAGAGTTGGCTTAGTCTTATTTTGCTTTTATTTTCTCAGAAAAGAGGATGTACTGCAAAGGCAGAACAAAAAGAGAAAATAGGGAACTGCTCCTGTGATATACAGGGATATAACAAGAGACTTCTGAGCTGCCTTTAATAACTTCAGGACAGTAGGCAGTTTTGAAAAAATGGGCAGATGTGATTGGTGAACTACTGTAAATCATCTTTGAACTATTAAGATGAATGGGAGAAAAGTTACAGCTGGAGAAGGGCAAATGTCTCAATTAGAAAAAAGGAAGAAAGGGTCCATAATATCAAGGAAATTAATTAAAAGAAATGCTAGGGAAGGTGGCCTAGCCATACTAGATCTTAAACTGTATTATAAGCAGCAGAGTGGTGGATCAGCGGAATAGATTAGCTACACAATACACAGTGGTCAATGACTATAGCAATCTACTCTTTGATAAACCCAAAGAGTCTAGCTTCTGGGGTTACTATTTCACAAAATCTTCTGGGAAAAATGGAAAATAGTATGGCAGAAACTGGGCATAGACCAATCAACATCTTACACCATATACCAAAATAAAGTCAAAATGGGTTCATGATTTAGGTATAAATGTTGATACTATAAGCAATTTGGAAGAGCAAGGAACTGGTCAGATTTATGGAGAAGGGAAGAATTTATGACCAAACAAGAAATAGAGAGTGTTACAAAATGCAAAATGGATAATTTTGATTATGTTAAATTGAAAAGTTTTTGTACAAGCAAAGCCAATGCTTTGGGAGGGAAGCAAAAAATTGGGAAAGAATTTTTACAACCAGTGTCTTTGATAAAGGCCTCATCTCTAAAATGTACACAGAACTGAGTCAAATTTATAGGAATACAAGTCATTCCCCAATTGATAAATGGTCAAAGCATATGAACAGGCAGTTTTCTGAGGAAGAAATTAAAGATCTAGATTGATATGAAAAAATGCTGTACATCACTATTGATTAGAGAAATGCAAATCAAAACAACGTTTAGGTACCACATCTCTCCTGTCAGATTGGCCAACATGCCAAAACAGGAAAATCGTAAATGCTGGAGAGGATGTGGGAAGACTGGAACACTGTTACATTGTTGGTGGAGTTGTGAACTGATCCAGTCATTCTGGAGAGCAATATGCCCAAAGGGCTAGAAAAAAGTGCATACCCTTTGACCCAGCAATACTACTTCTAGGGCTATATCCTAAAGAGCTCACACAAATGGGAAAGGGACCCGTATGTACAAAAATATTTATAGTAACTCTTTTTGTGGTGGCAAAGAATTGAAAATCAAGGAGATGCCCATCAATTGGGGAATGACTAAACAAGCTGTGATATACTATTGTGCTATAAGAAATGAGCAGATAGACTTCATAATAACCTGGAAAGACTTACATGATCTGATGCTGAGTGAGGGGAGCAGAACCAGGAGAACATTATACACAATTACAGACACATGATATCTGTGATAAATAATTTTCATAGACTTGGCTCTTCTCAGCAATACAAAGTTTAAAGACAACTCCGAAAGACTCATGATGGAAAAAGCTATCCACATAAAGAGAAAGAATTACAGAGTCTGAAAGCAGATTGAGGCAAACTATTTGCTCTCTTTTTTTTCCCTTCTTTTTTTGGTTTTGTTTCTTCTTTCTCATGATTTATTCCATTGGTTATAATTCTTCTTTACAACTTGATGATTGTTTAAATAAGTTTAATGATAAAGTATATGTAGAACCTGTATTGGATTGTATGCCGTCTTGCGGGGAGGGGAGAGGAGAGGAAGGGGGAGAAAATTTGGAACTCAAAAACTTGTGGAACTGAGTGTTGTAAACTAAAAATAAAAAATAAATTAAAAAGGGGAAGAGAGTAGATTTTGCAAATCCCAGTGATTTTTACTTTAACTCCTGGCAAAATTCTAGACAACATTATAAAAAGGATATTATTAGTGGATCTCTGGAAAAGGAATCAGTGATCATCAAGGGTCATCATGACATCATCAAGAACAGTCCATGTCAACAACACATTTCTTTTTAATAGGATTACTAGAATGGTAGATCAAGATAACACTATAGGTAGAGTTGACTTGGATTTCGGCAAAGGATTTGACAGATTCTCTCATGCTGTTCTTGTAGACAGAATGGAGGGCTGTGGATTAGATGATAGTATAATTATTTGGATTTGGAATTGGTTGAACATCCAGACAAGTTAAATAGATTGATGTCAGCTTGGTAGGAGCTCTGTAGTGTACTATCCCAGGGACCTGTGCTTGGTCCTGGTTAACATTTTTATCAATGACTTGTAAAAAGGCATAGATGGATCCTCATCAAAATCAAAGGTGATTGATTATAGCAATAACAAAAGTAACAAAAATCATACCGTTACATCAATAAATGCAGAAAAAGCTTTGGATAAAATACAACACTCACTCCTAAACTGACTCTAAAAGACTCTAAAACATAGGTCTAAGCGGACTTTTCTTTAAAATGATAAAAAGTGTCTACCTAAAACTATCAGCAAACCTTATTTGTAATGGGGATAAGCTAGAAGTCTTCCCTCAGGAGTGAAACAAGGATGCCCATTGTCAGCAAAATTATTCAACGTTGTATTAGAAATCCCAGCAATAGCACTAAGAGAAGAAAAAGAAATTGAAGGAATCAGAATGGGCAATGAAGTAATAAAACTATCTCTCTTTGCAGACAATATGATGATATACTAGGAAAATCCTAGCAGTTCAGCTAAACAGTTAGTTGAAACAATGGATAATTTTAGCAAAGTTGCAGGATACAACGTAAACCCACATAAATCATCAGCATTTCTTTTTTGTGAGATAGCTTTGAGATATGATCTTATGCCTATTAGACTGGCTAAAATGATAGAAAGGGAAAATGACAAATGTTGGAGGGGATGTGGAAAAATTTGGATATGAATACACTGTTGGTGAAACTGTGAATGGATTCAACCATTTTGGAGAGCAATCTGGAATCATGCCCAAAGAGTTATAAAACTGTGTATACCCTCTGACCCAACAATACCACTATTAGGTCTGTTTGTCAAGGAGATCAGGGAAAGAGGAAAAGAACCTATATATTCTAAAATATTTCTAGCAGCTCTCTTTGTGGTGTCGAAGAATTGGAAATCAAGGGGATGCCCATCAATTGCGGAATGACTAAACAAGTTGCGGTATATGATTGTGAGGGAATACTACTGTGCCATAGGAAATGATGAACTGGCTAATTTTAGAAAAATGTGGAAAGACTTGCATGAAATAATGAAAAGTAAAGTGAGCGGAACCAAGAGAACGCTGCATACAGTAACAGCAATATTGTTCAAAGAATAATTGTGAACAGCCAAGTTATTCTGAGTACTATAAATAATCAAATTAACTATGAAGAACCTATGAAGGAAGATGCTCTCTGTAGTGCTGATGTGGTATTCACAGAGCCTTGTGTTGTTGTTGTTGTGTTTGTCCTTCATTTTTGAAGAGGATCATGGCATCATGGAAACGATGCAGTTGACTTTGGTTTGAGGGAGGGAGGGCTGTGCAAGATCACCAGCCTCACTTTCTCCTTGTAGTAGGAAGGTCGAATTTATGATCTCAAAGAGAATCATATATATGTCTGAATGGTTCGAAACCGCAAGATATAAGGAATTCTCTAAGTAGAAGGCATCAAAACATTTATTTAGGCCCCACAGTAACAGACTCACGAACCATCCTCCCCATTCCAATATTGTGAGTATAAGCTTCCAGGCCCAATAAGCCCACCTCACAAGAGTAACCAGGAGGCCACAGAGAAGCATGATGGCATTAAACCAAATCATATTCATGCTTCCCCTCTCTGGTAAGGGGATTACCCACTAGCCTCAAGTCCTTGCTTGCACTCCTGGGTCCACACACTGGTCGACTCTGCTTCCGCAGCTCCTGCTCCGGCTTTATCTTCAGCTTTAGCTGTAGCTGTCTCTTGGCTCACCTCTCCTTGCAGCCCAGCCTCTGGCATCCTCAAGCCCTGCCTCAATGACCAGAGGCCATTGGTTCCCTTAAGAGTTGGCCCCTCTTAAGTCATCAATCTACACCCACACAGGTTTCACACCTGATAGGGCTTTGGGCCTGGGGCTTAGCACTCAGCAAGATTAAATGAAACAGCTGAATCACTCAAAGTAAACAAAAGCCAAACTCCTGAAGTGTTAAGAAGCCCATTTTGCCTTACCAACATACTCCTCCAGAGCTATCTGGGTCCATTGGCCTGATATTCACCAGGACAACTGGAGATGGCCCAGGATGCATTTTGAGACCCTGGCCCTTTTAGGCTAAGGCTAAGGGCCCAAAATACAGCCATTAAGTGGAGTTTAGCCAGGTACCTATTGTGGTCCAATCTATGAGCTTCAGAGTGAACTGGGTTTAAGGTTTTGTGAAAGAAAGAAATAAAGAAAAGAAGGAAGGAAGGAAGGAAGAAAAGAAGGAAGAAAAAAAGAAAGAAATCTAGTCAGTAAACCCCAAGTTAAGTGGGCAGCTTCTGGCCATAAAATTACCTTCCTTTGGAGAAGAGAAGGAGAGGGAGAAGGGGAGGCTGTATTTTGGGCTCTCCTGGCTCAGAGTGAGTGTCAGTGGTAACTGTTTCTCTTTGGAAGTGTAACCCTGAGGGTCTTCCCCTTCCAGCTTGATTTTTTTTCTTTTTCTCTAATTAAAGGGGCCATCCCTTGACTCACTTCTTAAAGAGGCCTATTCGCTGAATGGGCATAACCTCACTCTAAGTGAGTATGTGAAAAGACCTTAGCCTAAAAGGGCCAGGGTCTCCCAATGCATTCTGGGCCATCTCCAGTGGTCCTGGTGAATATATTAGGCCACTGGACCCAGATGGCTCTGGAAGAGAAAGTGAGGCTGGTGACCTTGCACAGCCCTCCCTCACTCAAATCAAAGTCAACTGCAAGTCCTGTCTTCATTTCCCTGATGTCATGTTCCTCTTCGAAAGCAAAAGACAAACACAACCTGTGCGTAGACTGAGCTGCCTGAATGGGGACCCAGCCAGTTGGGTAGCTCATCTCACAGCACCTATGGCTACTATGAATATGCCAGTTAGTTCTGAATCTCAAAATATAATAGATTCTCTCCATGGAAGACAGAACCAAAACATTTATTCAAACACCAGAAAGCCAAATCCCAACACCAGAAAGCCAAATCCATCATAGCAACAAAGAAATCTATACATATTATCAATGCAGGGGGCACTGACATCTACAAGCCTTCCCTCTGTTTGGGCCTTCCTACAAATGAACATCCTCAAGTAAAATGCCCCTCTCTCACTCACAGCTAGCTGCCTGCTTCCTCTCTCTCTCTCTCTCTCAGCTCTAACTGCTCTTCCTCACTTCCTCTCAGCTCTGCTCCACATTTTCCTGTTCCACCAATTCAGCAAGCTCCTCTCACCACAGGCTCATGTGACTCAGTTTTCCATGTGACCCAGGCAGGTTGCATGGACCTATAAATAGATGTGAAGATCTTTAAATTGTATTAACATTGCATTAAAAATAATTAACAATACACTATCCAACTCCAGAGAAAACTGACAAATAGAAATACGCATAGAATGGCTTTGCAAATATTTATAAATCTGTGTCAGATGGTGACCTTTTCTTAATATGGGGTGGTGAGGGAGTTTGGGACTTAAAATGTAACAAAAAAAAAACAAAAAAAATCAAAGATGATACAAAGCTGAGAGGGATAGTTAGTAATAATAATAGCTAACGCATGTATCTCTTAATATGTGCTAAACACTTTACAATGATTACCTCTGAGAAGTAGATGCATTATTATCCCAAACAGATGAAGCAACTGAGACAAATAAGGGTTAAATGACTTGCCCAGGGTCACACAATTAGTAAGTGTCGAAGGCTAGATTCGAACTGAGGTCTTCCTGATCCCAGGCCTAGCATTCTATCTACCGAGCCACCCAGCTGTCCCTCAAGAGCCAGTATCTAAAAAGATCTCCGTAGACTAGAATTTGGGGCAAATTCTAAAAAGAAAGAGAGATAAAAAAATAGGAAACGAAAATGATAATATCCCTCTAATTTGGAAGATTGACTTTTTTAAAGCTGGTGCTGATTTTAGTCATTACAGTGTGGTAGGAGGGATAGCCTCCTTTGAACTTCGTGATATATGGAGAACACTGTGGTTATTTAACTATATGAAGTAACATATTTTATTGGTTGTAAATTTAAAAGAGAGCAGAGAGGTGATACAGTGGATAGAGTGTAAGGCCTGGAGTCAGGAAGACTCATTTTCATGAGTTCAAATCTGGCCTCAGGCAATTACTAGCTGTGTGACTCTGGGCAAGTCACTTAAACCTGTTTGCCTCAGTTCCTCATCTGTAAAAATGAAATGGAGAAGGAAATGGTAAATCATCTCAGCGTCTTTGCCAAGAAAACCCCAAATTGGGTCACAAAGAGTAGAACATGACTGAAAAACAACTAAACACAAATTTAAAAAGTAGAAAGAATCATAGCGGGATAACCTAAGTTCAAATCAGAGCTATGCTAATATGTTACAAGTGCATTCAATTATCACAAAATAAATACAAATTAATAGATCTATTAGCAGCATGGAAGGCTTCATGGATAAGATGGCATTTGAACTATTAAAGCTTAAAACTGCACTAAAACTTTTGGGACACACTACACATAGAGGTGTGTGTGTGTGTGTGTGTGCGCGTGTGCACATGTGTGTGCTCTCTGAAATTGTTGCAGAATATCTTTCCACCACATTCAGTTATTTACATGCCTACAGATTATTTTCATAAAGATTTTATCCAGATGAGAAATAAGATATATGGGTCGATAGTTACCGATGTCTTTTTGGTTACCTTTCATCGGTTAGAAAAAAACATCCTTTTGGAATCTTCCCCTTTTCTGAGATATTTTGAAAATTGAAAGCTGATCCCTGAGTACTTATAAAATTTTGTTGGCACTGGGAGAAATCTATAAAATCAGTCACTTTTGTTTTCAAGTGCCACAGAGGTAGCTGTGATGCAGCAGATAGAGAGAGAGGCTCAGAGCCAAGAACACGTGAGTCTCACTCTGTTCTGTGCTAGCCACGTGCTGTGGGCGGGTCATCGAAACTCCCAGCGCTCTAAGCCGCTGTCTGATTCTCCAAGGCGAAAGCTGTGTTGGTAAGAGG
>JAQQSZ010010004.1:0-12624 GCA_028646595.1 Phalanger gymnotis
TGAGTTACAAATATCCTCTTTCCATGTAGGAAAGTAAAGAATTCAACTTTAGTAAGTCCCTTATGATTTCTCTTTCCCATTTACCTTTTCAAGCTTCTCTTGATACTTGTATTTGAAAGTCAAAATTTTTTTTTCATCTCTAGGTTTTTCAAAAAGAATGCTTGAAAGTCCTCTGTTTCATTGAAAATCCATATTTCCCCAGAAATATTTTGCTGGGTAGGTGATTCTCAGTTTTCATCCTAACTCCTTTGACCTATAGAATATCACATTCCAACCCCTTTGATCCCTTAATGTAGAAGCTGCTAGATCTTGTATGATCCTCACTTTGTTTCCACAATACTTGAATTGTTTGTTTCTGGCTGCTTGTGATAGTTTCTCCTCAAACTGGAAACTTGGATACAATGTGTCTAGGAGTTGTCTTTTGGGGGTCTTTTTCAAGAGACATTTGGTGGATTCTTTCCATTTCTATTTTACCCTCTGGTTCTAGAATATCAGGGCAGTTTTCATTGATAATTTCTTGAAAGATGATGTCTGTGATTTTTGATTTTTTTGATCATGGCTTTCAGGTACTCCAACAATTCTTTGATTATCTCTCCTGGTTCTATTCTCTAGGTTAGTGGTTTTTCCAGTGAGATATTTCACATTGTTTTCCATACATTCATTTTTTTTAGTTCTGTTTTTTAATTTTTTGCTTTCTCATAATGGTACCAGCTTCCACTGGCTCCATTATAATTTTAACTAGATTTTTTTATTTGTAGTTTCCAACAATTTAGTTTTACATGTTCCTGAGTTTCAAATTTTCGTCCCTTCTCTCACCACTCCCTTCACGACCAAGACAGCATGCAGTCTGATACAGATTCTACATAAACCTTCACATTAAACTTATTTACCTAAGAGTCAAGTTGTGAAGAAGAATTATGAGCAGTGGAATGAATCATGAGAGAGAAGAAGCAAAACCAAAAAAGGAGGAAAAAAAGAGAGCAAATAGTTTGCCTCAATCTGTATTCAGACTCCACAGTTCTGTCTCTGGATATAGCTAGCTTTTTCATTCATGAGTCCTTTGGAGCTCTCTTTCAGCCTTGTATTGCTGAGGAGAGCCAAGTCTATCAAAGTTAGTCATCACAGAATCAATATGTCTCTGGTCGTGTATAATGTTCTCCGGGTTCTGCTTCTCTCACTCAGCATCAGACCATGTAGGTCTTTCCAGGAATTGTAAACAGATCCAGCCATTTCGGAGAGCAATTTGGAACAATGCCCAAAGGGTTGTAAAAATGTGCATGCCCTTTGACCCAGCAATATCACTCCTAGGACAATATCCCAAAGAGATCTCACAAGTGGGAAAGGGACCCGTATGTACAAAAATATTTATAGCTGCTCTTTTTGTGGTGGCAAAGAATTGGAAATCAAGGGGATGCTCATCAATTGGGGAATGGCTGAATAAGTTGTGGTATATGAATATAATGGAATGCTACTGTGCTATAAGAAATGGGGAAGATGCTGACTCCATTCTAAATTTTAAGGTATTATTTCTTTCAGTGATCTTTTGGACCTCCTTTTCCATTTGGTTAATTCTGCCATTTAAGGCATTCTTTTCCTCCTTGGCTTTTTGGAGCTCTTTTGGCAATTTGGTTAGTCTTTTTTTAAGGTGTTGTTTTCTTCAGTATTTTTTGAGACTCCTTTAGAAAGCTATTGACATATTTTTCATGATTTTCTTGCATTACTCTCATTTCTCTTCCCAATTTTTCCTCCACTTAAACTTTCAAATCCTTTTTGAACTATTCTATGCCCTTAGACCAATTCTTGGAGACATGTTTCTTGGAGGTTTCTCATGTAGGATCTTTGACTTTGTTGTCTTCTTCTGACTGTATGTTTTGATCTTCTTTGTCAGCAAAGTAAAATTCTTTAGTCTGAATTTTTTTCCCTGCCTTCTCATTTCCAGACAATTATTTGACTTTTGAGCTTTTTTGTCAGGGTATGAATGCTTCCAGAGTGGAGAGTTCTCTGCCCCAAGCTTCGGGGGTTTTGTGCTGCTGTTTTCACAGCTACTTCCATTCTGAGGTGGTATGATACTCCTTTCCTGGCTTGTGCTTTGGTCTGTGAGTGCAAGCACTCCTTTCTGCCATGTAACTACCAGGAGGACTCCCTCTCCACTGGCACCACAAGCTCTGCTACACCAGCACTCCTCCTCCTGACTCCCAGGACTGTGACTCAGATCAAAGCAAGACAAAACAAGAGAAACTTGCCTTAGCACCAGCAAAGGAATCTCTCCACTCCCACTCTCATCACTTGCTTGATTCCCACCACTGTCTGTGGGCCAGGAACTCTAGAAGCAGCTGTCCCTGCTACTGCCACTGTTGCAGCCACCTGCACTGCCCTGGGGCCAGACCATCCCCTTCTGTCATTAAGGTCTGAAGAGTTTTCCCACTGACCTACTATGTTGTTTTTACATTTGTAGGTTGAGAAATCTGCAAACTACCAGACCTCAGTGATTCCCAGAGCACCGAGGTCTGTGCTACCTTGCCTGTCCTGGCATGGTCCATACTGGGCTGTGCTCTGCTCCTAGCACAGAGTGGTAAACCCTTTACAGCAAACATCCAGGCTGTCTTGAGCTAGAGACTTGTTTTACTCTGTCATTTCATGGGTTCTGCAGCTCTAGGTTTTGCCTGGGGATCATCACCACAGCCAGCAAATCAGCCCTGTGCCTGCTTCTGTTCCTGCTCCAGTATGTTTTAGCTCTACATGCCCAGCTCTCCCAGCCTGGTCTGCTGGCTGGGTTCCAATGCTGCTCCTGGTCTGATCTGGGGTGTGGTCAGTGCAGTTCTGTGCACAAGGTGTTCCCCCATCCCACAGATCTATCTTGTCTACCCTATGGACTCCTCTCAACTGAAAATCTGCCACACTGTCTGTCAGTGGCTTATACCTCTCTGAGATTTGCTCAGATTCAATTTTTAGAGGTATCTGACAGAATTTGAAAGACAGCTCTGCTAAGTCACTGGTTTTATTCCACCATGTTGGCTTGACCATATACCTTATTTTTTAATCTTTGTAGATTAACTATTTATCTATTTATTTATCTGGCAACTTGTCTATCTGTCATTTATATTATGCCTCACCTAAGTCTTTTGTCTTTATACCACAATCATTTCTGCGAACATCTTCCCCCTAGAAGTCTGTTACTTTGAGACCTCAACTAATTAATTATATAAAGATGAAATTCATGTAAGGAGAAGAAATTGGGTTCCAGGAAATTTGGAGGACACACATGCTTTGTAGTGGGAAACTGATAGTTACTTAGCAAAGGAAACAGAAAAAAAAATGTTAGATATGAAAGAGAACCAGAAAAGCGTCATAGGAGTCAAGAGAGAAGAGAGTATAAAGGAAGGACATAAATAGGTTTAAAAGATGCAGATAAAGTAAAAAAAGGAGCACTGAGAAAGAACAATGGATCCTTTCTCAATATCACTAGAATGATAGGGTCAGAAGCCATATTGTAAAAGTTCGAAAAGCAAGTGAGGTTCAAGGAATGAATGGTTGACAATATAGATGATTCTTTCTATACATTTGACTATGAAGGAAAGACAAGCTCTAAAATTATAGTTCTACGTATCTACAAGGTAGTAGAACACTTTTTGGCATCTTTTAGTATTTTATGTACAGAAATATGCTACTCCAGCTCTCCTTCCATTGTTCCTCACTCTTGCTAAATTGCTAAATTCACGTTGTAAAGTTGATAACGGAAATCACGAAAGGCTTAAAACGAACTAGAAGCAAATGTTATGGGTGGAAGTAGGCTGTAGAATATTATGGACAGTGACTTATGTGTAAGAAGTAGCAAAAATACAAAAAAAATCCCATATAATCAATAATATCATTGGGGACCAACCACATAATGTGAGGAAAAATGAATAGAAAGCTGGAGTACTTGTGTACATAAAATATTAAAACCACAAAGAAAGCCTTCTAGTATCTTCTAGATCCTCTATAAAAGACTCAGGTAAAATACAAATATCAGTCATATAGAATTAGAAAGAATATATTCTGGATTTGTAGAGGAGGATTTCACATTGAGGAGACAACAGAATCACTGATGTGCCTGTGAATAAGTAAATAAATAAATGAAAATACACACACACACACACACACACACACACACACACATACTTCTATTTAAGGTCCCCCATAGTGAGTCATTCTTTGAAAAGCTAAAGAAATCATCCACAGTGCGGTGGAGGCAATATGGCAGAGTGAAAACAGGGACTAACTGCGTGTCTCTTACAAATTCTGTCAGATACCTCTAAAAAAGTGAATTTGAGCAGATGTAAGAGAGGAAGAAGCTGCTAGGAGTCTAAGTATAGCATATTTCCTGCCTGGGGGAGTTCACAGGGTGGACGGGATGGATGTGTGGTCTCAGAGAGTGCTGGGCACATAGAACTGCATCCAAACACACCAGGGTGGATCAGCCTAGGAGAGACCTGAGTGCTTGAAACTAAACCATCCTGGAGGGGGAGCAGGAGCAGGTCTGGGGCTGAATTGCTGGCTGTGGTGGTCATCCCCAGGATGGGAATCTATTGGAGCTACATGAGACAGAAGCACAGAGCCTGCCTCCACCACACCACCTACTCCTGGGGCTGTCAGCCCCCAGTCTAAAGGTTTGAAATTCACATTCTTGAACTTCTGGGTGCCATGATGACCAGGTAAAACAGCTCTCATCCCCTCTTTAAATAACAATAGAATACTGCTCTAGAAGAAACCCTGAAATCGAGGAGCGAGAAGTGGGGGTTCAGTAGTCTTTTACCTCAGGAGGCTAAGGAGACCCCCTCTTGTGGTGATGGAAGGAGACCAGTGCAGAAAGGGAGGCATCCCAGCAAGCCCCACCTTAGCAGACCAATAGGAGTTCCTGCACCCGAGGGTGATTGAGTCAGCAATGGCCATCACCAATTTCCCAGGCATGCCTTTAGATAGCCGGGGGAATTGGCAGACAACAACAGAAGCAATGGCTGAGACCACCTGTGCTATAGTGCAGCCCTAGAAGAAGAGGAGACTTCTAGCAGCCAGACCACCCTTCCCTGACACCTCATGCTCTAACCCCAGGGTAAACTCAGAAAGACTTCACTGAGCCTTCATCCTTGGCACACACCAGCCATCTTCAGCTCAGCACAAGGTGAGCAGCAGCATTATATAGCATCTATATTGCATCTAGCTGACAAAACCAGAGGCCACAGCACACAAAGCCATTTACCAGGCCCCTAGCTCTCAACACAAGGAGCTTGGGAAAGAGCATCCTGGACCCCAGAAGCAGAGATCCATGTAAAAAGCCAGGAAAAAGTCAACCACCTTGAAGAAGCAATCCAGAAAAACAAGGACCATTTATTCTTATTATAGAGACAAGCAAGACCAACATACCAATTCAGAAGAGGACAATATTGACACTCTACCAACATCTGAAACCTCAAAATGGAATATGACTTGGTCTCAAGCCCAAAAATCATTCCTGGAATAGATCAAAGAGGATTTTAAAAGCCAAATTAGAGAGGTAAAAGATAAAAAATGGGAAAAAATCATTGATGGGACCCAGTCTTTGAAAAGTAAAATTGGTGAAATGGTTAAAGAGGTACAGAACCTAAGGGGAGAAAATGACTCCTTGAAAAGTAAAATTGGCCAAAAGGAAAAGGAGATACAGAAACTAAATGAAAAAAAATCATTAAAAATTAGAATTGAGAAAATAGAAGCAAATAACTTTGTCAGGCATCAGGAATCAGTCAAACAAAATCTAAATAATGAAAAAATAGAAGAAAATGTAAAGTATCTCACTGGACAAACAACTGACCTGGAAAATAAATCCATGTTTCTTTTTTTTTTGCCATCAAGCAGTTTATTTATACAAAGTTCCTGACTTTTCCAAATTTACCAAATCTCTCATATAAAGTAAGAACTAACATAAAAATTGGTACTATAATCACAATAACGTGGAGGGAAAAAATTTCAGAATTTTGACCAAGGCAAACAAACAATCATGATTCAGAAGACTTTTACTGAAGCATGCCTCACCCCTTGCCCCCACTCCCACCTTCTTTGCAGAAAGACAGTGGATTGGATGTCTGTAGATTGATGCATGCATTATCAAGACATGGCCAATGTACTGATTTGTTTTGTTTGACTACACTTATTTGTTACAGAAGTTAGGGTAAGGGGAGAAGAGCCTGGGAAGAAACTAGGAAGTGACAGGAGTGCCAAAAAGAAAAGATCATTTTAAACTCTTAAAAAAAGTAACATCGTGGAGGATGCAGGAAGCTCATCTTTTAGTATCAATAATACCCATAACTTTCCAGGGCACTGAGATAAATATTTTATGACCTCAAAAAGTCTCCAAGTAATATGCCTAAAAGTTAAGCAATTAATATTTGAATCAAGTAGATAACCACTTTGAAAAATCCTATATACCCAATTTGATATATCATTTACATACGAAGCTTAGTAGTATCTGGATGATGCAGAATCATTGTCACATTTATGCATTTGTACTATTGATTCTTTATAAACTTGTATACGGTCCCTTCTTGGCCCTAAACTTTCAAACATAGTCAATGCTAAGCCCTGGGGATACAAAAAAAGGCAAAAGACAGGCCCTGCCCTTGAGGTAAACATATATGTACAAACAAGGTATGTACAGGATTAAAAGGAAGTAATTACCAGAAGTCACTAGAATTAAGAGGGATTTTTAACAGTTTTCTGTAAAATGGGAGATTTTAGCCGGGAAGGAAACCAGGGAAGCCAGGAGGCAGAGATGAGATAAGAAAGCATTCTAGGAACAACATGAAAGTCAGAGAAAATTCTAGAGTCAAGAGATGGAGGGTCTTCATCATGGAACAGCCAGGAAATCAGTGTCACACATTTGAAGAGAACATATCAGTAAGGTGCAAGAATATAGGACAGGTGAGAGTACAAAGTAGGTTTTTGAAAGGCTTTGAATACTAAGCAGATTTTGTATTTTATTCTGGAGGTAACAGGGGAAAACCACTGGAGTTTACTGAATATAGGGATGCCATGGTAGGACTGGTGATTTAGAAAAATCACTTTGGTGGTTGAATGGAGAACAGAATGGAGTGGAGAGAGATTTGAGGCAGCAGATCTACAATCAGGTTATTACAGTAGTCCAAATGTAAGGTGATGAGGGCCTGTACTAGAGTGGTGGCAGTGTCAGACAAGGGGTGGATTTAATAGAGCTGTTGCAAGGTAAAATCTACAGACCTTGGTAACAGATTGGTCTCATTCAGCTAAAGTCTGCTTCAGACATCAATCCTTAACCTCTGCAAGATCTAGCCTATCATCAGTGCCTGAGATATAGGCAATCCTTTACCTCTAGGAAGAGAGCCTTAAGCATTAGCTCCTCCAACAACTGACATTTACCATAACAACCCACATCAGAGCCAAAGACTTGAATGATTTGAACCTTTGCTACCAGGATAGGAAGAGTTTCTAATAGTACGGTGTCTGTTCTTTACAAACATTGGCTAAAAAAAAGAGGAGTGGAGGGGAGTGGGGGAAGTGGGTGATGCACCTTCTGCTGTCAATAAGCCTCTTGAGGGTATAAGACACAGTCAAAAGACTATTTATGTATCCCCTGTGGTTTGCAAACTCCCACCTCTTATTCTTCTAGGGCCTGTGGCACAGCTTCAGTTGCTTAAATGAAAATTCCTCTCCCCTGTAACCACTTCCCATTCTTTTATTGACATTCACCTCAATCATACTCTTTCCACGTTAAGTACAGCTCTGCCTATCAATTCCCCTAAGCCCTCTGGAACACCTCTTCTGTCTTAAAACTCTTCAATTTAGACCTGCTTCCTCTTGATCTCCTTCTGTGTTCTGGCATTGAAGGGGAACTTACTCCCCTCAGAAGACTAACCAACATCACTGGCCAACTTTCCAAGACTCTCTGCACTCTGTCATATTCCCAAACAAACTGGTCATGAAGGAGAAATGGACATATCCTTTGTTTCCCATCACCATTTCTGGAACCTGCCCTTGCTAACATCATTCCTCAACCTACTCTTTTTTTTAGGTTTATTACCCCGATCCAGATACAACACTCAATCCAGAAACTGGTGGCAGTTACTTACTAGCTGAGGTCCTACTCCATCCCTTTTCAAAGAGTTCAGGAACTAGCTCACAATATTCCTTTCCACCTCCAACATCTGCCTTCGTACCACAAGACATTTCAACACAAATGCAACGTTCCCTCAAACACTTTTTCCTCTTAGTTTCTCAGTCTCAACTCCTGTGTTGGTAAACAAAATGGACTTTTAGCACTCAGTTCAACCAAGTGCCCTTGAATAGTTTGGCCTTTGTTTCCTTGCTTAGATTGGGAGTCCTTGATGCCTCCTTGCCTCAGAGGAGGGCCCAGTTTACACATGAGTTTGAGTGACATGTTTGGGACATCAGAGGCTTTTAGACCACGTGGGTTTAAGTTACCTCTTTGTGACAACTCTAGGTCACATGGGTGAGTGGCTGTGAAGATTCTAGGTCACATGAGTGAGTGGCAGTGAGGATTCTGGGTCATGTGAGTAGCATGTGTGACTCATCCTTGACCCTAAAAAAGGTATAAAACCAGGGGTTGGCTTTCTCTTTTTCAGAGCTCTTGCCCACAGCCATGCTGGTGCTCGTGACTCTGGGCCAGCCCTTGTTATGAGCTCCCAGGCTGAACCTAGATGTTGGTAACTATGAATCATACTTGGTCTATCTATCGATGTTTGTAATTTGTTTGTATTTGCTCTGAAGTTCAGGGTGCTGGCTTTTTCCCTTGAACTAAGTGAGTGGTATTTGTATGCCGAATTAAAGTAAACCTTTCAACCCCTTAACGTTGTTTCCTTAGTAAAGCAGATCAAAAGAACCTGGGCTTTGGTAGCATTCTTGTTGTTGGGCTTGAGTTGGTCTTTCACCCCCACATCAGCTGCTAGCCAATTTGTTGCAACAACTCCTATGACCTACTCACCTCAGCTCCCCCCAGTTATACAATAAGGATGGTCACCCATTTGGTCTCACCATCACACATAAATAATGGTGAGATCAAAGATCATGATCTTCCACAATCAAGAATCAACCAATCAACAAGTATTTATCATTTGAAAAGTTATATCCATGTTTCAACAATCTGGCTAGCACCTGTTGAGGGGGCGAAAGACCAACACAAGCCCAACAGCAAGAATGCTGCCAAAGCCCAGGTTCTTTTGATCTGCTTTACTAAGGAAAGCAACATTAAGGGGTTAACAATTTTATTTCAATCCAATGTACAGGCATCATTCACTTAGTTCAGGGGAAAAAGCCAGCACCCTGAACTTCAGAGCAAATACAAACAAATTACAAACATCGACAGACAGACCTTGTCTGTTTCAAATCCCAATACGTAGTTACCAGAGTTTAACAGAGACTCAGCATCCGGGTTTATGAGCTGGAGGGCTCTTAGCGACAGCTGCCTGTAGTCTCCACATCAGCAAGAGTGAGAGCCCCAAGCAAAGAGCTCTGTCTTCTCTTATGATACCGTTTCAGATGTCATCAAACATCATCTGAATGACAAGAACTTAGGCTGCTATGATTGGCTCTGGAGTTAGCACCTCCACTTAGGACCCCAGAAGCTTCACAACCACACAGGCTTAGCATCAAGTAGGGGTTTGGGCCTGGGGTTTAGCACCTAGTAAGACTCAATGAAATATACTGAATTAATCAAAGGAAACAAAAGCCAAACACTTCAAGGATCCCCAATACAACCCAGGAGAGACAATCTAAGAAGTATTGGTCTACCAGAAAGCTATGACGGCAAAAGGAGCTTGTACACTATCTTCCAAGAAATCAGCAAGGAAAACTTCCCTAAGGTCCTAGAAACAGCGGGTAAAACAGTCATCAAAATAATCCACTGTTCACTCCCTGAAAGAGATACCCAAATTGAAATTCCAGGGAATATTGTAGCCAAATTCCAGAATTATCAGATCAAGGAGAAAATATTGCAATCAGACAGAAAGAGACAATTAAAATATTGAGTAACTACAGTCAGCATCATGCAAGAACTTAGAGCTTTTACATTAAAAGATCAGAGGGATTACTACATGATATTTTGTAGGGCAAAGGAATTTGGACTACAACCAGGAATCAACTGTCCAGCAAAGTTGAGCATAATTTTTCAGGCAAGGAGATGAACATTCAATGAAATAAGGGAACTCCAGACCTTCCTGTAGAAAAGGCTAGAGTTCAATGGAAAATTTGATCTTCAAATAGAAAACTTAAGAGAGACATTAAAAGGTAAACAGGCAGAAAAAAGTTGTTTTTCAGTAAGGTCAAATTGTTTACATCTTTATATATGATTATATTGTTTTGTATATGGTATACATATGTTAACCTTGAGAATAGTATAGTTATTATGATCCTTAAAAGGAATATTCATAGAAAAAGGGTCTGAATATAAATTATCAGATGTGATAATAAAGAACCAAAGGGTTCAAATGGATTGTTCTGGGGGAAGAGGTAAGAAGGAGACAGAAAATAGTAAAGTACATCACATGATGAGGCACAAAAAGATATTATAATAGAGGGAAAGAAAGGAGGGAGAAGAGCAGTGTTTGAGCTTCACTCTCATCAGATTTGGTTCAAGGAGGGAATAACATACTTTGAGAAGTACAGAAATCAAACTTCTCCTACAGGCAGTAGGAGGGGAAAGAGAAAAGAAAGAGTGTGGTGGTTAGAAGGGAGGGAAGAAATAGTAAGGGAAAAAGGTAAGATAAGTGAGGGAGGTTGATAAGGAGGGAAAATTGAGGAAGGCAGTAGTCAAAAGTAAAACTCTTTTGAGGAGGGGAAGAGAGAAGGGAGAAATAAAAGCATAAATGGGCAGGATAGGGTGGAAAAACGACACATATAGTGATTATAACTGTGAATGCGAATAGGATAGCAGAATGGATTAAAAACCACAAGCCTACAATATGTTGTTTACAAGAAACACATTTGAAACAAGGGGATACACTCAGGGTAAAGATAAAAGGCTGGAGTAGAATATATCATGCTGCAGCTGAAGTAAAACAAACAGGGTTAGCATTCCTAACCTCAGACAAACAAGAGCAAAGTTAGATCTAATTAAAAGAGAAGGAAGGAAACCATATTCTGCTAAAAGGCACCATAGACAATGAAGCAATATTATTACTTAACACATGTAAACCAAATGATATAGCATCAAAATTCTTAGGGGAGAAGTTAAGGGAGTTACAGGAAGAAATAGAGAGCAAAACTACACTAGTGGGGGACCTCAGCCTTGCATCTCTAACTTTAAATAACTTTAAAATCTAACTTTAAAATAAACAAGAAAGAAATTAAGGAGGGGAATAGAATTTTAGAAGAGGTAGATATGATAAACCTCTGGAGAAAACTGCATGGGGATAGAAAGGAATATATCTTTTTCCCTGTGGTATGACACATAGACAAAAATTAACCATGTACTAGGGCATAAAAATCTCACAATCCAGTGCAGAAAACCAGAAATATTCAATTCATTCTCTTCAGATCATGATGCAATAAAAATTATTTGTAATAAAAGACTATGGAAAGATGGACTAAAAAGTAATTGAAAACTAAATAATCTAATCCTAAAGAATGAGTGGATCAAAGAACTAATCATAGAAACAATCAGTAATTTCATTCAAGAGAATGACAATAATGAGACAACATACCAAAACCGATGGGATGCAGCAAAAGCATTTCTTAGGGCAAGTTTTATATCTCTGAATGCATACATGATTTAAATAAAGAAGGATATCAATGAATTGGGCATGCAACTGAAAAAGCTAGAAAAAGGACAAATTGAAAATCCTCACTTAAATACCAAATTAGAAATACTGAAAACTAAATAAATGATTAATGAATTGAAATGAAGACCACTATTGAACTAATAAACAAAACTATGAGCTGCTTTTATGAAAGAGCCAATAAAATTGATAAACTTTGGTCAACTTGAAAAAAAAAGAAACAATGAAGAAAATCAAATTACCAGTATCAAAAATAATAGGGTGAATTCACCTCAAATGAAGAAGAAATTAAAACAATAATTAGTTATTTCTTTGTTCAATTTTATGACCATATATTTGATATTCTTAGGGAAATGGATGAATATTTACAAAAGTATAAATTGCCCAGATTAGCAGAAGAGGAAGTAATAGACTTAAAGAAACCCAACTCAGAAAAAAAAAATTGAACAAGTCATCAATGCACTCCCTAGGAAAAAATCTCCAGGGCCAGATGGATTCACAAGCTAATTCTATCAAACATTGAAAGAAAAAAATAATTCCAATATTTTATAGACTATTTGGGGAAATAGGCACAGAAGGAATCCTACCAAATTCTTTTTACAACACAAATATGTTGCTAATTCCTAAACTAGGAGAAGCCAAAACAGAGAATGAAAATTATAGACCAATTTACCTTATTTTTCTTTCCACTTTTATGTGAGATAATTTACCTCATTCTATCTCCCCCTTTCTCCCTCTCTCAATATATTCCTCCCTCACCCCTTAATTTTATTTTATTTTTTAGATCTCATCCTTTCATATTCAACTCAATTGGTGCCATCTCTCTGTCTCTGTCTCTGTCTCT
>JAQQSZ010010005.1:0-12624 GCA_028646595.1 Phalanger gymnotis
AATTTCTTGAAAGATGATGTCTAGGCTCTTTTATTGATCATGGTTTTCAGGTAGTCCAATAATTTTTAAATTATCTCTCCTGGATCCATTTTCCAGGTCAGTGGTTTTTCCAATGAGATATTTCACGTTGTGTTTCATTTTTTCATTCTTTTGGTTCTGTTTTATAATATCTTGATTTCTCATAAAGTTACTAGCTTCCACTTGCTCCAATCTAATTTTTAAGCTAGTATTTTCTTCAGTGGTCTTTTGGACCTCTTTTCTATTTGGCTAATTCTGCCTTTCAAGGCATTCTTCTCCTCACTGGCTTTTTGGAGATCTTTTGCCATTTGAGTTAGTCTATTTTTTAAGGTGTTATTTTCTTTAGTATTTTTTTGGGTCTCCTTTAGCAAGTCATTGATTTGTTTTTCATGATTTTCTTGCATCCCTCTCATTTCTTTTCCCAATTTTTCCTCTACTTCTCTAACTTGTTTTTCCAAATCCTTTTTGAGCTCTTCCGTGGCCTGAGATCAATTCATATTTTTCTTGGAGGCTTTTGATGCAGGTTCTTTGACTTTGTTGTCTTCTTCTGGCTGTATGTTTTGGTCTTCTTTGTAACCAAAAAAAATTCTAAAGTCTGAGTCTGACTCTGAGTCCATTTTTACTGCCTGTTCATGTTCCCAGCCACCTATTTGACCCTTGAGCTTTTTGTCAGGGTATGACTGCTTGTAGAGTAGGAAGTACTTTATCCCAAGCTTTAGGGGTCAAGTGCTGATGTTTTCAGAGGTATGTCTAGACAGCAAGCTCTGCCATACCAATGTTCCTCCACCCCCAAGAACTGCCAACCAGGACAGTGACTCAGATCCCAGCAAGTTCTGCACTCCCACTCTGATCCTCCACTTATTTCCTCCCACCGGGTGGGTCTGGGGCTGGAACAACCTTAGCTGGAACTCTGGAAGCAGCCCTAGAGCTTCACCACCTCCACTGCCCCCCCCCCCGAAGCTGCGGCCCACTGCACACTCCTTTCACTATGGTCCAGCAGTTTACCCACTAACCTGCTCCTTGTTCTTTGGTTTTTGTGCATTGAGAAGTCTGGTAACTGCCACAGATCAATGATTCCAGGCCCTACAGCCTGTTCTGCTAGGCTCCTCATCTGATTGGTCCTGGTGCAGCCCACACTGGTCTGCGCTCCACTCTGCCCCAAGTTCCATGTGATAGACCCTTCCAAGTGACCATCCAGGTTGTCCTGGGCTGGACCCCTGCTTCCCTGTGCTATTTTGTGGGTTCTGCAGCTCTAGAATTTGTTCAGAGCCATTTTTACAGGTGTTTGGAGTGATTTGGGGGAGAGCTTAAGCAAGTCTCTTCTTTCTAGCTGCCATCTTGGCTCTACCCCCCATAAACATTTATACTTTGGCCTTTTAGATAGTTTTTTTTTCCATCAAAACCAAATTTGACATAAAGAGAACTCTAAGCATTTGGATGCCTCAGTGAGTCAACAAACATTTATTAAGCACCTATCATTTACCAGGCACTGTGCTAAGCATTGGAGATACAAAGAAAGAGAAATATAGTCCTTACTCCCAAGGAGCTCACAGTCGAATGGAGGACACAGCATGCAAATAGCTATGTGACCTCTGTTTTACAGTCTTAGAAAATTACCTGGGACTGAGAGGTTAATACAATTATAGAGCTAGAATATGTCATAAGCAATGCTGTAACTCAGTCTTCCTGGCTTGAGTCCAGTCTTCTATTTGCCAGGCTATATTTCCGTCTGATTTGGGTTTATATTTATTAGTGTTTGTCCTCCTCCATATAGGCTTCAGTACCTTAGTAGGCAGATACAATGACTATACTTCCGCATAACTTCTCATAATACTTATTACCATACTCCATATAAAGTGAATCTTCAATCAATGTGGATTTACTGGTTAAACTGACCAATGACGATGAAATCAAGGGAATCCATGCTTGGAAAGCTTTTGCCTTTGTTTCTCAGGCTACACAGGCTAATAGAAGTCAATAAAGTGGAAACCACTGGCAGCAACTGGAAGCTCAATAATTATTAAATAAATCAGAGGGCTTGAATCGCCCATTCTTCCAGGTGCTAGGTCCATGGATGCTGTGGGACTGTGTGTGTGTGTGTGTGTATACACATATACATATATAATACTATATATACTATATAATTTTATGACATATATAATTATTTAGAATGTATATTATATAATTATATATACACATTCATGTGAAAGCTTATAATGCTATTGCACTTGGTATCTGCTTTAAGCGTCCTATTCTGCTTATGTTGAATTTCCATACTTTCTGTTATATTGTATTCACCCCCTCTTCACCTTCCTTCTTGAAGTACCTTAGTTTTTAAAAGTATTTCTCAAGTACTACATTCTACATGAGGATAATCCCTGACACCCACAGTGGTGCATTCTCCCTCTCACATAAAATACTGTTACTTTGTATGTACTTAGTATTTAGAGCAGCTAGAGGGTATAGTAGACAGACCTAGAGGTCTGGGTAGCTGGACCTGGAGGTAAAAGGACTCATCTTTCTGAGTTCAAATCTAGCCTCAGACACTTCCTAGCCCTGTGACCCTGGGCAAGCCACTTGACCCTGTTTGCCTCAATTTCCTCATTTGTAAAATGAGCTGGAGAAAGAAATGGCAAACCACTCCAGTATCTTTGCCTAGAAAACTCCAAATGAGGTCCCAAAGAGTGGGACATGACTGAAACAATGGAACAAGTGTTTTCCTTTCTAGATCCACATTGTATTTACCCAGTATGAGTATGAAGCAGCTAGGCAGCTCCATAGTTCATGGAGCACTGGGCTTGGAGTCAAGCAGACCTGAGTTCAAATCTAGCCTTAGATACCTACTAGCTGTGTGATCCTGGGCAAAGCACTAACCCTTTCTTTGGCTCAGTTTCTTCAACTGTAAAATAAGGATGGACCTACTTGGCATGGTTGTTGGGAGGA
Organism: Phalanger gymnotis; assembly: GCA_028646595.1. Classification (NCBI taxonomy): domain Eukaryota; kingdom Metazoa; phylum Chordata; class Mammalia; order Diprotodontia; family Phalangeridae; genus Phalanger; species Phalanger gymnotis. The sequence continues at coordinate 2,962 of JAQQSZ010010005.1, forward strand.
ACAAGTGAAATGGCATTTGTAAAGTGCAATTACTTAGCACAGTGTCTGGCACATATTAGATGCTATATAGATATTTATTGTCTTTCCTGCTCCCCCGTAGAATGTAAACCCCTTGAGGGTGAGACTTCTTTCTTTCTTTTTTCATGCCTTACACATAGTAGACACTAAGGCAACTCTATAACTGTGACTATTTTACATATTGCCATTCTCTGGAGTCACTCTATGAGAAGAAGGCATTGACTTGAGCCTCCAGTCCAGTGTTGTTCTCTCCTCCCACCCCAACTGGGACATTGACGAGAGTTTAAAGAAATCAATAAATTATAAATTATTATTATTTATAATTAGTTATAAATTAATCCAATTCAAGAAGTACTCATTAGATACCTACTATGTGCAAAGCACTGTGATTTATACCAAGAGTATAAAGATAAAATATAGTGTAAAGATAACATAAAAGTATAAAGAGTATAATGATAAAATGAAATAATCCTTTTCCTCAATAGAGGAAATCCTTTTCCTCAGTAGAATTTCCATTCTGCTGGGAGAAAACAATTTGTATAGAGATGTGACAAGAAAAGGGACTCCCCACATGTAATTTGTACCATGAGCTCCCAGGTATAGCCCAAGTGATCATTGTTATCGCAATTGCCATTATAACAACCAATAATGGCAAACATTTATGTAGCACTTCAGATTTACAAAGTACTTTACATACATTATTTCATTTGCTCTTCACGTAAGCATTTGTATAGTGCCCACTATGTGCCAGACACTGTGCTAAGCACTTTTACAAATACCGTTTCATTGGATCCTTACAACAACCTTCCAAGGTAGGTATTATTATAATCCCCAATTTACAGTGAGGAGACTGAGGCTAGCAGAGGGCAAGTGACTTATGGAAGGTCACACAGCTAGTAATTATCCAAGTCAGAATTTGAAGTCATATCTTTTGGATTCCAAATCCAACACTCTAGCCATCTGTCAGCACCAGAAGATTAATAAGTCCAAGTAAGTATTAATGATGTGATATTGGCTCACTAGGGAGCTCAGCTTGGGAGATGGGTTTTGTGCTTGAAATTCTTCCTGCACCAAGGGTAAAGCTGATAGTAGTGCACAGCCTCAGCAACTTCAGTGCTCCCCCCCCCCATTTTTCCAGCCTTCACTGCAAGCCAGGGTTCTCCTACGTGGACTTACATTTGCTTCAATAAGAGCTAACATTTACATAGCGCTTAATATGTGCCTGAAAGTTGTTGAAACACTTTAAAAATATCTCATTCCATACTCACAACCTGGGAGTTAGGTATTGTTATTACCCCTAGTTCACAGATGAGGAAACTGAGGCGAACAGGTGAAAAGAATTACCCAGGGATACACAGCTAGTAAATATGTGAGGCTGAATTTGAGCTTGGGCCTTCCTGGCTTCACACACTACATCTTGTATGACCTTCACCCTTACATTACACCTCCACTTTCACTGAAAGTTGTCAGTGTATCTTAATGAGCAAGAGAAAACACTCCATCTCCCAGCTTCTATCTACCTCTGTCACCAATGATACTGATAACATTTTTTTTTGGCTGCTGCCTAAATTTTATGGACAACAAATTGAGAGCCTAGGAATTAGAAGTGTTGTACAACAGGCCACAAATGTGTGCAAATCTTTTGCCCAAGCAAGTCCTATTCGCTAATGTACAAGACAAATTCTCTCCCTTTATATTTCCCGGAAGTCTTCCTCACAGAAAGTTCCACATCACCAAATGCGGAAAAAAAGTGGGCTTAGCTTGATTATAGCCGTTTCTGGAGTCTGATATCTCTAAAGCAATGTTCAAAGGCCTGTAACCCCAGAAAGCAGAGGGTTCCCTTCAGCAGGGTACTGGACCAAATGGCAAAACTGATGGCTAAATTTTCAACATGATCATTTATACCTTGGAAATCAGCAAATAACTACAAATTCGGGTTTGATTTATTGTTTTGTTGATTGTCCAGACTTAAGGAAGTGATGGAGAAAATATTAATAATGCATATTTAAACTAAAAATCTATATCTGACGTACTTTTTTTTTTAAGGAGAGGTGGCCGTTAAACATTTACCAGCACATTTCCTGATTAGAGGTAATAAGAAGATCTAAGGTGTGACCATTTCAGTGAGTGGCTGGAGCAGAGCATAGTATAGATTATTGGTATTGAGGAAGTTAAAGAAGCGGGAGGACACCATGTTCCAGGACACATCAGTTTGCGTGATGAAGTCTCTAAGTATGAGAGCATGGCTTGGTGGATAGAGAACCCCTCAGAGCCAGGAAGAATTTGTCTGACACAAATTGTCTGTACAACTCTGGGCAAGTTGCTTAATGTCTCAGTGTCTCAGGCAACTCTATAAATCAGAGAGAAAATGCCAACCTATGTTGCTAAAGGAAGTTCCTCATGGGGAACTCCCTTCACTAATAAAAATCACATATCCAGGTCAAGTATGGGGACAAGGGTTGGAGTAAAAAGGAAAATTGTGAGCCAAAGACTGACTACCTTGAGAAAGGAGAAAAAGCGAGGTCCAGGACTATTGATTACCACAGCTAGGACCTATAAGATCTTTGTTCAACATATAGGGTTCCTAAAGATCAACAAGGATCTATACCAAATGGTATAGATGAATGGAATGAAACTTGGAGCAAGAGAAATTATAGGATAATATAGAGCAAGGAGTATATTAACTCCTCCTGCCCTAGGATTTCAAGAAATATAAAAGAAAAAACAAATTACAATGAAAAGTATGATTGCTGATGTATTCTGTGAAAAGCCAAGCTCTTTGAGCCACAGAAAATAGAAAATGTGTACAATGAAGAATTCCAAAAAGAAAGAATTTACTGTTAATGATAGGGAGTGAAGGAAGATTCCAGAAGGCACAGGGAAATTGAAAGGAAAAAGGAGAAAGGCACATGGGGAGGAGTCAGGGGTAAGGCCAAAGTAGAATAATGATAAGAGGGTGCAATACAAAAAAAAAGTTTTTTCATTTGGCATTTGGTGACTCTGAGGTACACAGTGACTTAGGAGAGCAGAAGGTGGGAGATTTCTAGTTGCAGGACAAGGGGGAAAACTAGTCGATTACCTCTCCTGATGCCTTGTGATGACTGAGATTGGCATTGGTATGGAGGTAGTAAACCCAGATTCTCCAAACACAGGGGAACTGGGAGGAGAGGCAATAGGAGAATTAGTCCAGAAGTTTTGGTAATTATCTGATGGTGGAGTCCATTGAACACACATGTGGTACCAGTTCCTTAACTCCACCTCGGGGTGACAGGGAATGAAACAAGTCAACCTTGCATATAGCTTGTGGCCATGTTAGAAGTTCTGAGTCAGTGCTGGGCCTTTGGGGGTTTAGGTTCCTGGTCTCTGGCAGATGGGAACTTCTGTTCCATAGTATTCTTCTAGTGGTCCCTTTAGCACTCAAGGACTTTGCCATCTCTCAGTTAAGTAAGTGAGGGAGAGTAGTAGCAGAGAGGTGGAACATTTTGTAGTGGAAAAAGGATTGAGCTTGAAGTTAGAAGCAGTCTAGTTATGAATGAATGAATGAATATGAATCTTACCTTTGACATTTATTCTCCATGTGATCATGGGTGAGTCACTGAAATTCTTGAAGCCTTGTTCTCTTCTGTAAAATAAAATAATAAAATAAAATAATAAAACATCTCATAGAGTTGTTAGGATCAAAAGGGATATCTTATGGAAAATGCTTCATAAACTTTAGAAGCACTGCATAAGTTCTAGCTGCTATTATTATTTGAATATTTGTATAGACTTCTATTTAAATTCCTTTAAGTGTAGGGAGTATGTCCAGGAAAGCACCATAATTGAATTTATTTCAACAGTCATTTGCTGATAGCCCACTATATGCCAGGTTCTAGGGATAGATCCCCCAAAATGATAGCATACTTGCTCTCCAGGAGCTCAAAGGTACTCAAGGATCTCTTACATCTGTTTAAAAGGTTGTGAATTCTTTGGCTGGGTTAGCTCTTTGATAACATACATACTAAGAATGTGGCAGAGTGGAATAGAGCACCTGGGCCTGGAGTCAGGAAGGTTCCTCTTCTTGAATTCAAATCTAGCCTCAGATACTTCCTAGCTGTGTGATTCCAAGCAAGTCATTTAACCTTGTTCGCCTCAGTTTCCTTGTCTGGAAAATGAATTGTGGAAGGAAATGGTAAACCACTCTAGTATCTTTGCCAAGAAAACCCCAAATAGGGTCATGGAGAGTTAGACATGACTGACAACAACTGAACAACAACAACAACAACAAAATGTCGGTGCCTTTTCTTCTTTAATAACATATAAAAGATGATTTATATTGAGTCATTCTCTTGGACCTGACCTTTAAAATGGAGGACTAGTGGGATAGACGGAGAACCAGAGCTCAGAGAGCAGAGAAAAACCACATCCAGTTTTTGGAAGGAAACCTATGTAGCTACCTAGTTCCTTGAGGGCTGATATTAAGCAGTGGATGAGTGGCAAAGAGTTTCTGGGCCAAGCCAGTAGCTACAGAAATACAAAATGGCAGCGCTGAAATGGCAGTAGTGATACAATGGACCAGGTTCTGAATCAAGCCTCCCAGAGGTAGTAGAAGAACTCCTGAATGTAATATATCAGATCCTGAACCCAAACTTGTGTACCCAGTAGAGAAGTTCTTGGACCAAAACTCTTCGAATAGTTAAGAGATAGAGCCACAATGTTGAATCATAAATCTTGCCTTTATCAGTATTATGGCACTGTGAGTTATGTGGACTGTGAAGGTTTGGGGAAAGGGATTCACTTTCTAGCAACCCAAAATACTAGTGGAAAAGCTAGAATGGGTCAATTTCTGGGTGTAGTACTAAAGGTTGGGAGAACTATATTGGTTCCCAAAGAGGAGGTGTTTATTAGAGAGGGAAGAGAAATTATCTTGATCCTTAATGACCTCAGCTGCAAGCACTTTGCATTTTTTTCCCAGGTTAAATAAAACCTGAGAGTCCTGTACTTGGAAGATTTGTGACTCTGGGTATTTGCATTGGAGCTCAGTGTCCTTTTGCTTTTATTGTGAAGATTTAAATGAATCAAATTCTCATGTTCCCAGGGGAAGTCGTGGGTGGAGAAAAATGAGCAGAAAAGAGTGAGATTTGTGTGAAAAGCCCCACGATGGTCTGGGCAGACAAAGAGCTTGGTTCTGGGCCATAGGTGAAGTCTGTAATTAAATACCTCTGTGAATGTCAGTTTAACCAGATTCAGTGAATAAGTAGTATAGCTCTAAACAATGAGAACTGCTTAATATTTGTGACTAGTCATCACATTGTTTTTGACCTTTCTTAGAATAAAATCCTAAGCAGCAACATCCTGTTGTGACAAGGGATCCCTGGGCTTAAGTCGGACCCCTAAGTTTGAAGCCTAGTACAAACCGCACCCTATCTATCTTTGAGCCTTCCCTCCCCATCAAAAGGGTTAATAATTTTGCACTTATTCTCTCCTTGGGACTGTTATGAGAAAAATGCTTTATAAAGAGCTAGAAAAATATAAGCTATTATGATTAACTAGTCCAATTCTTTCCTCAAGACATTAAACTTAATTCTTCTGATGGTGATTAATCATTAATTCCCTGCTCAACCTTAGTGCCACTTGTCTCAAAAACTTTGCTGAGGCTGCAGGATTGAATTATCAAGTAAAAATACCTTAGACTCCATGTAGTTTTTCTGCCAAAGGAAATAAAGTCAGGTTTACCATAAGCTCAGGTTACAAGGAAGGTTGGGCTTTTCAGCCACAGGTGTGGCCTGCAAAGTTGCTGTTTAAAATTGTGGCTTTTAAAAAAGTTTTGGTGAAAATCAAATGGAATTGAATGCTGTGTTATTTTAAGAACAAGCTGGGATTAATTCATCCTCTTCTTTCTTTGCAGAAGCAGAAATGACTATGGTGTCAAATAAATGAGAGAGAGAGAGAGAGAGAGAGAGAAAGAGAGAGAGAGAGAGAGAGAGAGAGAGAGAGAGAGAGAGAGAGAGAGAGAGAGAGAGAGAGAGAGAGAGAGAGAGAGAGAGAGAGAGGAAGGTAGGTTGATTTACTCTCCTCACTCTCCACTTCCTGTGTACAATGGCTAAAGACAGGGCATATTTTAATGTCAGATCATTAAATCACTAGAGCAACTTTCTTTCATTTAACTGGAATTGGAATAACTTATGAAAACTATTGATTACATGTGCACATTTTGTAGCTTTTCACCATTTATGAAATGCAATGGCTTAGATGAAGTTGATAGGTAAAGATGGTTTGCTTAATGAAACTTTCTTATTCTTGAATGATTTTAAATTTTTTTTGAGTCAATATGGAACAGTGGAAAGTATGCTGGATTTAAAGTCAAACGACCTGGGTTCAAATCCTGCCTCTGCTCCTTATTACCTTTGTGACCCTGGATAAACCATTTAGTCTCTGAATTTCAGTTCCTTACCTATAAAATGAGGTTCTTTTTAATTTCTAAATCTAGAATCTTTTAATATCTGTCTTCATTCTTTGACTAAGTGGTAAAATTCTTGTTTTAAGAACAAATAAGAAGAAATAATTATAAAAAAGTCATATCAGTTCCACGTTTTTCCTTAGGGTTTTCCCCAAAGAGAGAGAGTGTGTTTGGTTGGAGTGTCAGTTTGGCGTCAGGTAACATGGTTTCAATTTTCCCTCTGTTGCTTGCTACCAGTGCCACGTTGGGTAAGTTATTTCTCAAAATTTCTATTTATTACTTTCAAAATGAAAGATTGAATGAAACCCCCACAGTCTTTTTCAGCTCAAAAATCTGTGATTTCATATTTTCTATCATATGACATTTTTCACTGGTCAATTGGAGAGACATGGTTAAATGTCAAAAACTTCATTTCTTTCTTGTCACTCTGGTAGCATCTGCTGAATAGATTCTGTAGATAAGATACTGTGGATGGAATATTTACTTTGTCTTGTTTTATCATACAGATTATCTTTCTTAGCAGCTTATTGTTTAGTTGGGGAAATAAAACATGTACATGGGAAATTAAAGAATCTCTTTACAGAGTTAGTAAGTCATGAAACAGACATTTATTAAACACCTTCTTTGTGACAGACACTGTGGTATGCACTGGGGATACAAAGAAAGTAAAAAATCAGTGCTGGCTCTCAAGGAGCTCACAGTCTAATGGAGGAAATAACATGTACAAATAAACTATATACAAGATAAATTGGAAACAACAGAAGAAAAGCATTAGAATTAAGGGCCACCAGGAAAAGATTCCTGCAGAAGATGGGATTTTAGTTGGGCCTTGAAGGAAGACCAGGAGCACAGGATATGGAGAGGAAGAGGAAGAACATTCCAAGCATGGAGGATAGGCAGCAAAAATACATGGAGTATGGCAGAAGTGTGTGTTGTTTCATGAACCACAAGGAAGCTGGTGTCAGTTGGATCAGAGTATAGGAGTGTTACGTATAAAAAGACTGAGATTGTGAATCCTTGTGAAGGATTTTGAATGCCAAAAACAGGATTGTGTATTTGACCCTGGAGACTACAGTGGAGAGAGACTTGTGGCAGAGATACCAACCAACAGGCTATTGCAATGGTTCAGGGACCAAGTAATAATGGTGGTAGTCTTGTCAGAAGAAAGAAGGGAACATTTGCAAGAGATATTATAAAGGGAAAATTGACAGGCCTTGGCACTAGGTTGTTAACCTGGGTGACTGAGAGAGTAGCAGTATCCTCAAAAGTAATAAAGAAGTTAGGGAAACTTTTAGTGGAAAGATGAGTTTAGTCTTGAACATGTTGAGTTTAAAAGGTCATCAAATTTGAGATGTCCAATAAGCAGTTGGAGACGTGAAACTAGAAGTCAGCAGAAAGATTTGAAAATCAGCAGCTGATAACTGAAACTTCGGGAACTTACAAGATCACCAAGTGAAACGGTCTAGAGGAAGAAGAAAAGAGGATGTAGGACACTCATGGTCAGCAGATATGACCTGGATGAAGATTGCAAAGGAGACTAAGAAGTAATAGAGAGTAGAACTACATCAGAAAGCATGCAGACTAAGTTAAGAAATGCTACAGAGAATAATAATAATTGGGCAAGTAGGTGGCCAGCCCTGGAGTCAGGAGGACCTGAGTTCAAATATGGCCTCAGATACTAGCTTTTTAACTCTGGATGGGCCGCTCCTCTTTGCCTCAGTTTCCTCCTCTGTAAAATGAGCTGGAAAAGGCAATGGCAAACTACTCCTTTATTTTGCCAAGAAAACCCCAGATGGGGTCATGGAGAATCAGAGAGTACTGAAATGATTTAACAACAACAAATAACAGGAAGAATAAGGGATAAAGGCCCATCTGAGTTGCACTCTATGAAGCAGAATTTGAATGGTTGGCAGATTGGTTTGAATAAGGACCTCAGTGTCTGGTACCTTATCCTGCTAGGTGATCTTCAGAATCTTCCTACGAAAATTCAAATAGAGCCCTGGCTCTAGACATCAGGGACCCTGGGTTCAAAACCTACTCGCCCTGTTTATTGCTTGTGTGATCTTGGACACAACTCTTCTGGACTTTTCGCTTTCCTGGCTCTCAGTTTCCTCATTTATAAAATGATTCTTATTGGCACTAGATAGCCTTTGAGGTTCTTTCTAGCTCCAGATTTATAATCACCCAAAGTGCTTTTGAGCTCTGTTTAGGTAATAGTGTTGTCTCTGTTGAGGAGGTGGTGATTAAAAAGCCATGTACGGCAGTTTCTTTTTTTTGAAAAATCACTGGAAAGGAGTATAATATTAAGGCAAAATTCATGGTTCGGAATCGCAGGATATAAGGAATTCTCTAAGTAGAAGGCAGAGGAATTAAAGCATTTATTTAAACTCCAAAGGGCCAGGCCCAAGGACCAACAGCCCCAATTTGATATTGTGGCAAGGACTTTCCAGATCCAATAAGCCTGCCTTACAATAGTAACCAGGAGGTTACAAAAATACTATGGCAGCAAGACAAACCACATTTGTGCTTACCTCCAATGCTAGGGCCCTCCTATAAGAAGATCACTCATGGGTCCCAAGCCCCTGCTCAGCACTCTTCAGTCTATATGCTCTGGAAAACTGGCTTTCTGTCCCACTCTCAGTAGTGCCTGCTGCTTCAGCTTCTTCTGCTCCTCAACTTCCACTTCTTCAGCTTCTATAGCTCCGGCTTCTGCTGGTTCTGCTGTTCTCTCTTTTTATACAGTCCTTAGAAGTCATCTGATCGTGGGGCGGAGCCAAGATGGCGGCTGGGAAGCAGCGACTGGCGTGAGCTCCCCACCAAGTCCCTGCAAAAACCTATAAAAAAATGGCTCTGAACCAATTCTAGAGCTGCAGAACCCACAAAGTGGCAGAGGGAAGCAGGGCCCCAGCCCAGGACAGCCTGGATGGTCTCTGGGTAAGGTCTGCCCCACACGGAACTCCCAGCCCCCAGCTGAGGGGAGCAGAGCTGAGCCCAGCATGCACGGCGCAAACAGACCAGACGCAGACCTACCAGACCAAGAGATGAGCAGAGAGTGCATTAGCATCCTGAATTACTGAGCTGTGTCATCCACCAGACCTCTCAACCCACAAAGAGCAAACACATCAGAGAAGGTTAGTGGGAAAATCTGCGAGACTGAGTTTGCAGTTCAGCCACTGCCCCTGGGGCAGCAGAGGTGGGGCAGCTTT
>JAQQSZ010010006.1:0-12624 GCA_028646595.1 Phalanger gymnotis
TTTCCAAATCCTTTTTGAGTTCTTCCATGGCCTGAGACCAGTGCATGTTTTTCTGGAGGTTTTTGTTGTAGGCTCTATGACTTTGTTAACTTCTTCTGACTGTATGTTTTGGTCTTCTTTGTCACCAAATAAGGATTCCATAGTCTGAGACTGAATCTGGGTGTGTTTTTGATGCCTGGCCATATTCCCCTCCAACTTAATTAACCTTTGAATTTTTCAACGGGGTGTGGCTGCTTAAAGACTAAAGAGTTCTATGTTCCACGCTGGGGTGGATGCGCTGCCTCGCGAGCACTCCTCCTTCCCCAAGAACCCCCTACCTGGACTGGGCTTAAATCTTCAGCAGGCTCTTCACTCCTGCTCTGATGAGCCACTTAATTCCTCCCACCAGGTGGGCCTGGGGCCAGAAGCAACTGCAGCCCTAGTTCTAAAGCTGCCCCACCTCCGCTGCCCCAGGGGCAGTGGCTGAACCGCACTCAGTCACGCAGCTTTTCCCACTATCCTTCTCTGTTGTCTTTGTTCTTTGTGGGTTGAGAGGTCTGGTAGATGCCACAGCTCAGTAATTCAGCATGTTAAGGCACTATCCGCTCGTCTCCTGGTCTGGTAGGTCCGCGTCTGGTCTGTTCGCGCCGTGCGCGCTGGGCTCAGCTCCGCTCCCCTCAGCTGGGGGCTGGGAGCTCCGTGTGGGACAGACCTTACCCAGAGACCATCCAGGCTGTCCTAGGCTGGAGCCCTGCTTCCCTCTGCCACTTTGTGGGTTCTGCAGCTCTAGAATTGGTTCAGAGCCATTGTTTTATAGGTTTTTGGAGGAACTTGGTGGGGAGCTCACGCCAGTCACTGCTTCCCAGCCGCCATCTTGGCTAGGCCCCCCAGAAATCACTCTTTGTAAAACAAATAAATGAATTTAGTCAAGCAAAGCAAATTTACACATTGTCTACATCTAACAAAGTATACCTAATTCTGTACCTCAGTCCATTCTCTCTTTGCTAAGAAGTGGAAAGCATAATTCATTGTCAGTCTATTACACTCATAATTAGTCACTTCACTGATCAGAATTCATAAGTCATTTTAAGTTATTTTCCTTTATATTATTATAGTCATTGTATGAATTATTCTCCTTGCTCTATTCATTTCACTCAGTGTTATTTCATAAAGTTTTTCCAGGTTTTTCCAAATTCACCTCTTTTGTCATATATTATAGAAACTACCTGGAAGAAAATGAGAAATGTAAGGATAACTCTTTAAATTGGTACATACTAGATATTATGTCATAAAGTCGTTTATAAAGTGTTCAATTATTTTTAACCACTTTGTATTACATTATATTGACATACAATAATTTTTTTCAACATTTCCAAAGAATAACCATTGAGTTTCTTGCCAATTATTTGCTGCTTCAAGAACAAATGGTACTATATATATGTTTATGCATATGGGTGCTTCCCTTTTGTCTTTGACTTTTTTGGTATCTATGACTAGTAATGGTATCACTAGGTTAATGTCTGTTGGGGAAATATTTCAAATTGCTATCCAGAATGGTCAGAAAAGCAATGCATCAGGAAATGAATTCTAGAAGTGGAGTTGAAATGGTAGAGGGAAGTCAGGAAGTTGCCTGAACTCTCCTCAGTTTCCCCCAGAAACAATGTTAAAACAAGATTCTGGAGCAACAGAAACCACAAAAAGATGGAATGAGGCAATTTTTCAGCTTAAGATAAGTTAGAAGGACTTCAGGGAAGGTCTGTCTCACTTGGGTAAAAGAGAAGGGCAGCACAGTGCAGATGGTGTACAGGCCAGCAGGAGGCTCTTAACCATAGTACAAAGCAGCAACCATGGGCCCTCAGTCCTGGCTGAGCAGGCTAGTGGCACAGCAGGTCAGCTGTGAGGCCTCCAGTTTCAATGGAGAAAGCAAATTGCTAGGCCTGGAATTCTGGCACAACAGGTGTGCCAGATCACAGTGAGCAAGCTGTGAGCCACAGAGGCCTTAATGCATAAAAAAGTGACCAGGCTTCTCACACAGTACAAGAAGCTTGAGACAATGGGCCCTGTGCCCCAAGAGCAAAGCTCAAGATTAAAAGTCATGAAATAGGCTTAAAAATGAGCAAAAAACAGAAAAATGTCCTGACCATAGAAAGCTATTATGGTGGCAGGGAAGATTAAAACATAAACTCAGAAGAGGACAATAATGTCAAAATGACTACATGCAAAACCTCAAAGGGGAATATGAACTGGTCTCAAGTCCAACAAGCCTTCTTTGAAGAGCTCAAGAGAATTTTAAAAGCCAAATAAGAGAGATAGAAGCAAAATTGGGAAAACAAATGAAAGTAGTACAAAAGAGAGTCAGTAGCTCGGAAAGGGACTGAAGAAAACAATTCCTTAAAAAAATGCAGTAGGCCAAACGGGGGAAAAAATCAACTGAAGAAAACAACTCCATAAATGGAGAATTGGCTAAATGGAAAAGGAGAACAAAAGTTAACAAAAAAAAATTACTTAAAAATTATAACTGGACAAGTAGAAGCTAATGACTCTTTGAAGCATCAATAATCAGTCAATCAAAATCAAAAGAATGAAAAATCAGAAGAAAATGTAAAACACCTTGTTGGAAAAACAAATGACCTGGAAAAGAGATCCAGGAGGGATAATTTAAGAATTACTGGACTACCTGAAAGGCATGATAAAAAAAAAAGAGCCTGGAGATCATCTTTCAAGAAATTATCAAGGAAAACTGCCTGAGTTCCGTTAGAACCAGAGGGTAAAATAGTCATTGAAAGAATCCACCGATTACCTCCTAAAAGAGATCCCAAAATGATAACTCCAAGGAATATTGTAGCCAAATTCCAGTATTGTCAGGTCAAGGAGAAAATACTGCAAGTAGCCAGAAAGAAACAATTCAAATATCAAGGAGCCACAGCTAAGTTTACACAGTACTTAGCAGCTTCTGTATTAAAGGAATGGAAGGCTAGAAATATGAAATTCCAGAACGTAAAGGAGCTTGGATTGAAAACAAAAATCAACTACCCAGCAAAACTAAGCATAAAGATAGACATTGAGTGAAATAGGGGGATTTAAAACTTTCCTGATGAAAATATCAGAGCAGAACACAAAATGCAATCTTTAAATACAAGACTCAAGAGAAGCATAAAAAAGTAAAGAGGAAAGGGAAAACAAAACATATTATTAAATAAGGTTAAACTGTTTATATCACTACTTGGGAAAATGATGCTTGTGACTCTTAAGAACTGTATCATTATTAGGACACTCAGAAGGAATATACATACACAGAAGATGTGAGTATAAGTTCACTTTGATGCAATGACATAAAAAAATTAAAGGGTGAAAAAAAAGATTATATTGACAGAAGAGGAAAGGGGGAGGCAGAACAGGGCAAATTACATCACATGAAGAGTCATGAAAGACCTAATACAGTAGAGAGAAAGAAAGGAGAAGATGCCCATTGTTTGAACCTTGCTTTCATTGGATTTGGCTCAAAGAGGTAGTAACATACATACTCAGTTGGCTATAGAAATTGTTCTTACCCTATATGGAAGTAGGAGGAGAAACAGGAAGGAAAAGGGAAAGGGGAGGGCCTGATTGAAGAGAAGGCAGAAGTAGGAGGGAAAAAGGAAAAGAAAAGTGAGAGGGGGTGATAGCAGGGAGGTCAGATTGAGGAAGGCAGTAGTCAGAAGCAAAACACTGGGGAGGAGGATCAGGGTGAAAGGAGAGAGAAAAGTATAAAGGGGGAAAATAGGATGGAGGGAAATACACAGTTAGTAATCATAACTGTGAATGTGAATGAGATGAACTCTCCCATAAAATGAAAGTGGATAGCAGAGTGGATTAAAAGTCAGAATCCTATGATATGTTGTTTACAAGAAACACATTTGAAGCAGAGAGACACACACAGAATAAAGCTACAAGCAGAATATACCATGCTTCAGCTGAAGTGAAAAAAAAAAGCAGGGGTAGCAATCCTGATCTCAGACAAAGCAAAAGCAAAAATAGATCTAATTAAAAGTGATAAGGAAGGAAACTACATCTTGCTTAAGGGTACCATAGACAATGATGTAATATTAATACTGCACCAAATAGCATAGCATTCAAATTCTTAGAGGAGAAGTTAAGTGGGTTACAGGAAGAAATAGACAGCAAAACTATACCAGTGGGGGACCTCAACCTCCCCCTCTAAGAAATAGATAAATCTAACCAGAAAATAAACGAGAAAGAAGTTAGGTGAATAGATTTTAGAAAAGTTAAGTATGATAGATCTTTGGAGAAAGCTGAATGGGGATAGAAAGGAATATACCTCTTTTTCAGTGGTGCATGGCATATCTACAAAAAATTGACCATGTCTTAGGGCATAAAAACCTCACAATTAAATGCAGAAAGGCAGAAATATTAAATGTGTCCTTTTCAGATCATGATGCAATAAAAATTACATGTAATAAAGGGCTGTGGAGACAGATGAAAAACTAAGTGGAAACTAAAAAATCTAATCCTCAAGAATGAGTGGATCAAACAAAAAAAAAATCATAGAAACATTCAATAATTTCATCAAAGAGAATGACGGTAATGGGACAACGTGACAAAATTTATGGGATATAGTCGAAGCAGTTCTTAGGAGAAATTTTCTATCTATAAAAGTTTATATGAATAAAATAGAAAAAGAAGAGATCAATGAAATGGGCATGCAACTAAAAAGGCTAGGAAAGGAACAAATTAAAAATCACCAACTAAATACCAAATTAGAAATTCTGAAAATCAAAGGAGAGATTAATAAAATTGAAAGTGAGAAAATTATTGAACTAATAAATAAAACTAAGAGCTGGTTTTATAAAAAACCCATTAAAACAGATAAACCTTTGGTTAATTTGATTTTAAGAAAAAGAAAGAAGAAAAACAAATTACAAGTATCAAAAATGAAAAGGTGAATTCATCACCAATGAAGAGGAAATTCAAGCAATAATTAGGAGCTATATTGCCCAACCGTATGCCAATAAAGCTGACAATCTAAGTAAAATGCATGAATATTTACAAAAATATAAAATGCCTGGATTAACAGAAGAAGGATTAACCCCATTTTAGAAAAAGAAATTGAACAAGCCATCAATGAACTCCCTAAGAAAAAAATCTCCAGGGCTAAGTGGATTTACAAGTGGATTCTACCAAAAATTTAAAGAACCATTAATTCCAATGCTGCATAAACTACTTGTAAAAATTGGTGATGAAGGAGTCCTACTAAACTCCTTTCCTGAAATAAATATGGTGTTGATAACTAAACCAGGAAGAGCCAAAACAGAGAAAGAAAATTATAGGCCAATTTCCCTAATGGATATTGATGGAAAATTTTTAAACAAAATGTTAGCAAAAATATTACAGCAGTTTTTGTGAGGATAATACATCACAACTAGGTGAGATTTATACCAGGAAAGCAGGGATAGTTCAATATTAGGAAAACTATCATCAAAATTATCAAAACTATCAGGAAAAATATCAGGAAAACTAATTGACTATATCAATAACAAAACTAACAGAAACCATATGATTATCTCAATAAATGCAGAAAAAGCTTTTGACAAAATACAGCATCCATTCTTGTTAAAAACACTAGAGAGCATAGAAATAAATGGAGTTTTCCTTAAAATGATAAGTAGTATTCATCCATAATGAAGATAAGCAAGAAGCTTTCCCAATAAGATCAGAGGTGAAACAAAAATGCCCATTGTCACCACTGTTATTAAACATTGTACTAGAAATGTTAGCTTTAGCAATAAGAGAAGAAGAAATTGAAGGAATCAGAATAGGCAATGAGGAAACAAAACTATCACTCTTTGTAGATGATATGATGGTAGACTTAGAGAATACTTGAGAAACAACTAAAAAACTACCTGAAACAATTAATAACTTTAGCAAACTCACAGGATATAAAATAAATCCACATAATCATCAGCATTTCTATGTCCTACCAACAAAGGCCAGTAACAAGAGATAGAAAGAGAATTTAAAATAACTATAGACAATATAAAAATTTGGGAGTCTACCTGTGAAGACAAATCCAGGAATTATATGAATACAACTACACAGCACTTTTTATATAAATAAAGTCATATCTAAACAACTGGAAAAACATCAATTATTCATGGGTAGGCCATTATTATGTAATTATTATTACATAAGAAAAATGACAATTCTACATAAATTAATTTACTTATTCAGTGCCATACCAAACTACTGAAACTCATTTATAGAGCTAGAAAAAATAATAAAATTCATGTGGAAGAACAAAACATCCAGAATATGAAGGGAATTAATTAAAAGAAATTCAAGGGAAAGTGGCCTAGCCATACCAGATCTAAAACTATATTATAAAGCATCAATCATCGAAATTATTTGGTACTTGCTAAGTAATAGAGGTGGATCAGTGCAATAGGTTAGTTATATAAGACAGTAGTGAATGAATATAGTAATCTATTGTTTCATAAACCTAATGACTCGAGCTTCTTGGATAAAAACCTTACTATTTGACAAAAACTTCTGGGAAAACTGGAAAATACAGGGTATCCCTAAATTCTGGACACATAGGAAATCTCATTAACATCTCATTAACCTTTTCACTGAAGACTCTGTGTTGTTCAATGATTTCTTTTTCTGGAGTATGGTAAAGGAGAAGGCATACTTAGTGAAAATCACAGATGCAACACACTTGATTGAACGCATAAAGAGTGAATGTGCTAAAATTGATGACAATGTGCAGTTATTGCATCAAGTTCATGTGAATCTTGCAAAGCTCATCAACCTTTGCATCACAAATGATGGAAATCATATTGAAGATGTTATTTGTTAATATTCCAAATAAATGAAATATTGTTGAAAATTTCATTCATATCATTTCTTGAAAATATGCATTTTGCCTATGTGTCCAGACTTTAGGAACATCCTATAGTATAGCAGAAAATAGGCATAGGCCAACATCTCACATCCTATACCAAGATAAGGTCAAAATGGGTACATGATTTAGACATAAAGAATGATACCATAAGCAAATTAGGAGAGCAAGGAATAGTTATATGTCATATCTATGGGGAAGGGAAAATTTATGACCAAACAAGAGATAGAGAATATTCTGAAATGCAAAGTGGATAATTTTGATTACATTAAATTAAAAAAAAATTGTACAAACAAAATCAGTGCAACCAAGATTAGAAGGAAAGCAGAAAGCTGGGAAACAATTTTTACAGCCAGTGTTTCTGATAATGGCCTCATTTCTCAAATATACGAAGAACTGAGTCAAATTTATAAGAATACAAGTCATTCCCCAATTGGTAAATAGTCAAAGGATGTGAACGGGCAGTTCTAAGAGTAAGAAATTAAAGCTATCTATAGTCATATGAAAAAAATGCTCTAAATTACTATTGATTAGAGAAATGCAAATTAAAACAACTCTGAGATACTGCCTCATACCTATCAGATTGGCTAATATGACAAAAAAATAAGAAAATGATAAATGTTGGAGAAGATGTGGGAAAATTGGAGTACTAGTGCACTGTTGGTGAAGTTGTGAACTGATCCAACCATTCTGGAGAGCAATTTGGAACTATGCAATTTGGAACTATAAAACTGTATACCCTTTGATCCAGTCAAACCACTACTAGGTTTATATCCCAAAATAATCATAAAAAAGGGAAAAGGACCCATATGTACAAAAATATTTATAGCAGCTCTTTTTGTGGTGGCAAAGACTTGGAAACTGAAGAGATGTCCATCAACTGAAAAATGGCTAAACAAGTTGTGGTATATGAATGTAATGGAATACTATCGTGCTATAAGAAATGATAAGCAGGCAGATTTCAGGAAAACCTGGAAAGAGTTACATAAATTGATGCTGAGTGAAGTGAGCAGAACCAGGAGAACATTTTGTACACAGAAATAGCAACATTGTGTGATGACCAACTTTGATAGACTTAGCTCTTCTCAGCAATACAATGACCCAAGATAATATGCTAAAAGACTCATGATGGAAAATGCTAACCATATGCAGAGAAAGAACATGGAGTCTAAATATAGATAGAAACATAATAATTTCACTTTTTTGCTTTTTGATTTTTCTTTCTCAAGGCTTTTTCCTTCTGTTCTGATTTTTCTTTCACAACATGAGTAATATGGAAATTTGTTTAACATGATATATAACCTATATCAGATTGCTTGCTCTCTTGGAAGGCTGGGGTGGGGGGAAGGAGGGAAAGAGAAAAAATTCAGAATTCAAAATTTTATAAATATGAATGTTAAAAACAATCATTACATGTAATTGGACAAATAAAAAGATATTAAGTGTAAAAAAGAAATGGAAATTGAGGAGATGCCTATAAATTGGGGAATGGCTGAATAAGTTGTAGTATATGATTGTGATGGAATATTATTCTGCTATAAGAAATGACAAGCAGGATGTTTTCAGAAAAACCTGGAAAGACTTACATGAACTGAAACGGAATGAAGTGAGTAGGACCAGGAGAACATTGTACATGGTAATGGTAATACGTAGCACACAGTAATGAACAACTGTGAATGACAGATATTCTCAGCAATACAATGATACAAGACAAACCCAAAGGATTCATCATTTAAAATGCTATCTGCATCCAGAGAAAGAGCTGATGGCATCTGAATGCAGATCAAAATATATGATTTTTCACTTTTGGGATTTTTTTATTTTGAATTTTTTCCACAAAATTACTGACATGGATATGTTTTACATGATGATACACGCATAATCTATATTAGACTGCTTACTGTCTCAGGGAATGGGGAGTGGAGGGTGGAGAGAGAGAGAGAGAGAAGAGAGAGAGAGAAAGAGAGAGGGAGAGAGAGACAGAGAGACAGAGAGCGAGAGAGAGAGAGAGAGAGAGAGAGAGAGAGAGAGAGAGAGAGAGAGAGAGAGAGAGAGAGAAAGAGAGAGAGAGAGAAAGAGAGAGAGAAAGAGAGAGAGAGAGAATTTGGAACTCAAAACTTAACAATGAATGTTGAAAATTGTTTTTACACATAATTGGGGAAAAATAAAATTTAAAAAAAACCAAGACATGCAAAAAAATACATCAAAGTACCAGAGCCCCTCTAACAATTAATTTTCTTCTTTGATAACTGCCCATTCATATCTTTTGACCTCTCCCCCTACCTTTTAAAAAAAAACTGTCTAACCATACTTCTTAGATCGTGTTCTTGAGAAGTTTGGTTTTGTGTGTTTGTTTGTTTGTTTTTACTCAAATGTAATAGTTTACATTCATCACTATTAAATTTCTTACTAGATTCAGCCCAACATTCTAGCCTGTCAAGGTCTTTTTGGATCTACCCTCATTCTCCATCTGTTAGCTAACAGTATGCTGTTTATTCTCCTTCCCAGATGTGTATCAGCTGCAAATTTGATAAGCATACATACCATCTGTGTCTTTATCCAAGTCATTACTAAAAATGGTAAGCATTCTGGGAACCAGAACAGATCTCCGGGCCACTATATTAGAGTCCTCCAAATTGTCATCAAAGAAATTGTCATCAAATCATTAATAACTATACTCTGTATCCAGCCATTCAACCAGTTGCCAGTTAATCTAATTACCTCGTTATCCATATTATTCCATTTTTTGCCCCACAAAAATAGTATCAAGCATTTTATCATATTCTTAGATACAATATAGGTAAACTATATGCCTATATACCATATAGGTAAACTATATAATTATGTACTCTATGTAGCAATAGTTGACTAAATTTTTTGGTCCCTACATCCTTTAGGTTTTAGTAAGCCTACCTGTACCCTCTATTTAATATGAAAGGAAATAAATTCTAGGTTTTACTATGAATTGGTAATTTATAAGAAATAAAATCAAGAGATGCATTTCATAAAGAAAACTTTATTTGGCATATAAACAGCATTTTAACAATATGAAGTTGTTAAATATTTATCCAAATATGGTCACATAAATTAAGGAGATCCTTGATACTGTTTCTTATTAATAGTTGTATTTTTAGTATAATTTTTGAAAGATATACCTTTATATTATGTTCAGCCTCCTGTATTCCTTTCTTTGGATGTGATTGAGGACAGGACTGAAAATCCTGATTCACAGGCATAAATTTTTGTAAACAGAATTCAAGTCTCATGAGCATATTAAGAATGGGATATGCTTCACTAAGGTACACCTAAAATGTAATAATTAAATTGATTGGAAATTAATTAGAAAGATCAACTAACTGATCTGTCACATCATTTTGGCATTTTTTTCTTTTTTTAAATTTTGCCGATTTTTTTTTTGATCAGTATGAAAAGGGTATTATATCTAAACTTCATTTATTTGGTTTTGGTCAGTAGGAATTTTTCCTTCAATTCTCTTTTTTAAATTTTTCATTTCAGATTCACCATTGTGCCTTTCCTAACCCCTCAACTCTTCTCACCATTTTCTCTCAAACTACAATTGTTTTTTCACTGATACCACTCTTAGAATATTTTAATAGGATAATGTAGTTTTTCCAGAACTCTGTTGACAAGATTCTTGTACCCCATGGTGGTATGCATACCCCAGGTGGGAAACTCCTTACCTACAACCTTTCCCTGATATACTAATTTAGCAACCCTGTTGAGGAAAAAAAAAGGAAATTAGGCTAGTCTGACATGACCTAGTCTAGTGATTTTTGCCCAGGGTATTCAATTAAATACAAAATTATTTTATGAACTACCTACTATATGAAAGATATTGTGCTCCTCTCTCTCTGTCTCTGTCTCTCTGTCTCTCTGTCTCTATCTCTCTCTCTCTCTCTCTCTCTCCATACATATATGCATATATATGTATATATGTGCATATGTACATATACACAAACACACAACACATATAACTCCTGTCCACAATGACCTTGCATTCTACTGGGGGATGTTGTATGTACACAGATAAATTATTACCATATAAATTAAGAAGGGAGGAATAATGGAAAGTTTGGAGGAATAATGGAAGGTTCTTCTGAGAAAGTAGCACCTGAACTGAGCCTTAAAGGTAGTTTTGAGAAGCTGAGAAGAAATGTATTTCATAGATGTATGATAGCTTGTGAAAATACATGGATTTTAGAGGAAAAATGTACCATTCAGGGAACAGCTAGTAGGCTAGCTGGTTTGAATCCAGTGTACCTGAAGGACAATAATTAAAATGGAAAGGTAAGTTTGAGTCAGATGTCCACAGTCTTCCAGGTTAGGGAGACGGTATCATCTTAGAAGCAGTCAGGAGCCACTGAAAACTTTTGAGTCAATGTGAGACCTGTGTGTTAAGAAGAGTATTTTGGCAGCCAGAATTGAGAGGAAAAAGAATGGAAGCAGGACAACCAATTAGGAGGCTATGAAAATAAATCAGGTAAAAGGTTATGTGAGGCAGAATTAAGATGGTAGCCCCATAAGAAGACAAGAGAACAGATAGTGAGATGTCATGGAGGTAGAATCATCAAAATTTGGCACTTGACTAAATATAGGGGATGATGGAGAAGGAAGAGTTAATGATCACTCTTAGTTTACAAACTTGAGTGACTGAATAAATGGTATCATTACTATTATGGACTTAATACTGAAGATTCAACAATATTTTTATTTATTTATTATTTAAATTTATTTATTTTCAGTTTTCAACATTCACTTCCACAAGATTCTGAATTCCAAATTGTCTCTCCATCTCTTCCTTCCTCCCACTCCATGACAGCATGCATTTTGATTACCCTTTCCTCCAATCTGCCCTCCCTCCTATTAACTACAAAATATAGGAGTTAACTGTTCTTTAAATGTTTGATAGAATTCGCATGTAAAACCATCTGTCCCTGGAGATTTTTTTCCTAGGGAGTTCATTGATGGATTGCTCAATTTTTTTTTTCTGAGATGGGGCTATTTAGAAATTTTACTTCCTTTTCTGTTAACCTGGGCAATTTATGTTTTTGTAGATATTCATCCATATCTCTAAGGTTGTCAAATTTATGGGCATACAGTTGGGCAAAATAATTCCTAATTATTGTCTTGATTTCCTCTCCATTAGAGGTGAACTCATATTTTTCATTTTTGATACAGGTAATTTGATCTTCTTCTTTCTTTTTTTAATCAAATTGACCAAATGTTTATCAATTTTATTGATTTTTTCATAAAACCAGCTCTTTGTTTTAATTATTAATTCAAAAGTTTTCTTGGTTTCAATTTTATTAATCTCTCCTTTGATTTTCAGCATTTCTAATTTGGTATTTAATTGGGGATTTTCAATTTGTTCTTTTTCTAGCTTTTTGAGTTATATGCCCAAATCATTGATCTCCTTTTTCCCTATTTTATTCATGTAAGCATTTAGAGATATAAAGCTTCCTCTAAGAACTGTTCTTGCTGCATCCCATAAGTTTTGGTATATTATCTCATTATTGTCATTCTCTTGAATGAAGTTATTAATTGTTTCTCTGATTTGTTCTTTGGCCCACTCATTCTTTAGAATTAGATTATTTAGTTTCTAATTAATTTTTAGCTTATTTTTCCATGGTTCTTTGTTACAAATAATTCTTATTGCATCATGACCTGAAAAGTATGCTTTGACTACTTCTGCCTTTCTGCACTGGATTGTGAGGTTTTCATGCCCT
>JAQQSZ010010007.1:0-12624 GCA_028646595.1 Phalanger gymnotis
GACTTGCCCAAGGTCACACAGCTAGTAAGTGTGTCAAGCGTCTGAGGCTGGATTTGAACTTGGGTCCTCCTGACTCCAGGGCTGGTGCTCTACCCACTGCACAACTTAGCTGCCCCTTTCTTTATACTCTTACAAATTATTGAACGCCCCAATGTTGTTGTTCTTTAAGCATTTTCAGTTAGGTCTGTCTGACTGTTTGTGATCCCATTTGGGTTATTCTTGGCAAAGGTTCTTAAGTGGTTTGCCATTTCCTTCTCTGTCTCATTTTACAGATGAGAAACAAATAGGAAAATAGGGTTAAAATAAGCAAATAGGGTTAAGTGACTTGCCCAGGGTCACACAGCTAGGAAGTGTCTGAGGCTGGATTTGAACTCAGGAAGATGAGTTTTCCTGATAAGCCTGGCACTCAATCTACTGTGCCACCTCCTGCCGAGCACCCCAAAGAGCTTTTGTTTATTTACTGTATAGAAATGAAAATGTTTTTAGTATCATCAGGATAATAATTTTGATCTTACGAACCTCCTGGAAAGGTCTCAGGCAGGAGTCCCTAGACCGTGCTTTGAGAACTGCTGAGCTATGTGATCCACAGAAGATGCTTTAATGATACTAGATTTATGGAAAAAGACATAGATGTCTGGGTGAGAATTCGAGGCAGGAAGTTTTGACTTTCTGGGGAGTTTGTTTCCCTTTGAATCAATAGTGGAATTATACTTTTATTTCTTCTTTCTGAACACTGCTGCCCTCTTTGAAATAATCAAATGTGACAAGAACACTATATAAAAATATCCTAGCCTTCAGAATTCATTGAGATCATTCACTCTCTTCTGGTAAAAGAAATCAAAGTAGGACAGGGAGCCATTTTGGTAAACAGATAACAAAATACTTAGTGAAGCAAATTGGATAGTTAGAATGAACCATGTGGAGAGGGGAGCTCTGTATTTACTTTTTATATATCTTTTGTGTCCATCCGTCCATCCATTCATCCGTCCGTCTGCCTGTCCATCCGTCCATCCATCCATCCATCCATCCATCCATCCATCCATCCATCCATCCATCCATCCATCCATCCATCCATCCATCCATCCATCCATCCATCCATCTATCCATCTATCCATCTATCTATCTATCTATCTATCTATCTATCTATCTATCTATCTGTCTATCTGTCTATCTGTCTATCTGTCTATCTGTCTATCTGTCTATCTGTCTATCTGTCTATCTGTCTGTCTATCCATCCATCCATCCATCCATCCATGGATATATTGCTTCCCCTATTAGAGTATAAACTTCTTGAAGGTAGGGGCTTTTCAGTGTCTCCAGCACCTAGCGCAGTTCCTGGAGCACAGCAGACACTTAGATCAGTAAATGCTTGTAGGGGCTAATTGAACTTCACGTTGGGTGCCAAGCTTTTACGTGGTTCAGTTTGTGTGCACAAAGGGCTGTGAAAACGTAAATTAGCCTGGAAATTAGTAAGGCAGCCGAGGGAGCCCAGATTTTTCCTTTTAGCAAATTAGGAGAAGTGCCTGTCTTTCACGTTGGGACAGGTAGTCCTTTGTGGATTTTGTGCTTGCCTCCGTGTTTCAGCTTAGGTGCTAGTTTTACAAGTGACTGCTTGGGTGAGACGTAGGCTGGATACAAACCTTTTATAGGGATTTCAACATAAAAGAGCATTACTGCTTATGTTAGCTTAGGTCTGGCTACATTTCTGCCTTGAGACGGGGGCCAGACAAGTATGTTGTAGTTTTAATTTAATCTCTACCGGGTGTTACCACCTCCCTTGTTTTGGGCTCGTCTGAATATCTCCCTTTATACATCTGTCATTAAGTTATAATTGCAGCATCTTGTTTTAAATTTAGCATGATGCACGATGGCAAATCTTTGCCAACCATTCACGCTTAATGGCAAATGTTAGCTGATGCCAGGAAGTTTTTTAAATGGGTCCCGGTGGCTCACCTCTGAAACGCATTCAGCTTGGTCGTCTGACACTAGAGAACTCCCCCTGCAAGGGACTCATCATCTGGAAGCCTTTTGAGGTTCTATAGATATACTACTTAGGATGAAAAAACTCTGAATTGTTGGCACTCATGTCAACCTGGTGCCACTTACTTCCCTGAGGGCTTACTTGGAGAAGAGTCAGTCTCTTTGCTACTTCATTCTTTAGGTGACTGGATGGTGCCAGAGAGGCATACCAGGGAGAGCTAGGTCTGGAGTGGCCCCATGGTGATGAGGGAAGGTGGCACCCAGGCCATGAGCTCTTTTAGAGAGGATGCCAGGCAGCTCTCAGACATTTCACTGGTCTCCATTGGGGTAAATTTTGAATGCTTCTCATATAAATTATTTGGGATATGTGCATGCATGGGTATGTGTGTGTGTGTGTGTGTGTGTATGATGGTTTTCATTTCTGCTCTTACCAGATATGTGAGCCATCGAGATCTCATGACTATATTGACACAGAACTTTGGAAAGGATGCTGTCAACAGTTGTATTAGGCCTGGATTGAGAGCTGGAAGTGACCTTGGAGGGCAGTCTTTCCTTAGGATGAAATTTTCTGGATGATAGGCATGCTGAAAGCTGATGCCACTGTAGAATTCTTGCAGAATTCAGGCAACTTCTGTAAGAGGATGGAGCTGCTTTATAAAGTAGAAAGAAGAGTAGTTAGAGAGCAGGAGGGGCCTCAGGAGCCGTGAGTGTACAACCCTCTCATTTTACAGATAAGGAAACAGAGCAATGTGCCCAAGGTCCCACTCTTCAGAGGTGGGATTTGAACCCAGATGTTCCTAGCTCCAAGTCTAGTCCTCTTGTCTTCTTCACCATGTCTGCTATCAAGAGCATAAATAAGATGGATAACAGGGAGTGGGGTTCTAGACTGGATTCTTTCATTTACTGGTTATGTGATCCAAGGCCAGGCATAATGTCCCTGGGTCTCAGGTGACATCTCTAAAATGAAGAAATTGGACTGGGTCTTCTCTGAGCCTCCATCCTTTGATTTCTAAGCCCCTTTCAGCTCTAAGAATCCCATTATTCACCCATGTGTCAGCCCTATCCCTCCCTTTCTCCCCCTCTACATTGTCCTTCCATCATGTCCACTAAACCTTGTTTTTCTGTTGTTACTTTGTCAGCTTTGTGGTGGCGTTCATAGAGCGCTGTGCTTGGACTCAGGAAGACCTGAGTTTGAATCCTGTCTCAGACATTTACTATTTATGTGATCCTGGACAAGTCATTTAAGCTCTCTCGACCTCAGTTTTCATCTGTGAAATGGGAATGACAACAACACCTTACTTCAAAGTAGTGCTGCGAGGTTCAAATGAGGCAAGGCATACAAAACTCTCAGCAAACCTTGAAGTGCTATTTAAATGCTAGCTGTTATTAACAGACTGTCCTTCATATGAGATAGGTGCCCTTCCTCTGAAAATTCATCTATGTTTTATATTTTTTATATACATATTATTTTCCTCCCCCAATGGAATATGAAGTCTTTGAGGGCAGGGATTATTTATTATTTACTTGGTGTCACCAGCGCCTAGCACAGTATGTGACACAGACACTTGCTTGTTGAGTTGGATTGAATCAGGAAAAACCGGGCCAGAATTGGCCAGATAATTGATTAACTTTCAGCTTTGTGGGTTTTTTTCCCCTGCTAAAAAGTGGACCTCAAGACAGGAAATGGTTTTACTGAGTTGTTTCTTTTCCCATAAATGAATGCCCCTGTTGAAGACCATCCAGGCTGTCATCTGACTTGAAGGGGATTATCTCGTCTCACATGCTCTTCTTTCTTGTGGACATGAGGGGTGTGGGCTAGAAGACGGTACTGTTAGAAGAGCCAGAGTTGGCTGAATGTCTGGACCTTCCCTTCCCCTCCCCCACAAATAATCATTAATGATTCAGCTCGGAAGGAGGGCCGGCCCTGTGTCCTAGAGACCAGTGCTCGGCCTTGGGCTGCGCAGCCTGGTAAACAAAAGCCTAGATGGAATGCTGTGGAAATATGTCGATGACACCAAGGTCCAGGAAGGATGCCTGGCATGCTGCCTCAGAGGATCCAAAGAGATCTAGGATATTGAGCCAAATCCAGTACGAGAAAACAGTAGGGATGCACAGATAGTCATATCTACAACAAGAGACACCTTCACAGGAGCCTTTCATCTCAGAACAGATGTGGGGTTTCATTCAACTGCGAGGCCAATGTGAGCCGATGCATAGTATAATAAAGCAGCTAAGATTACCAATGGGATCTTCCTTTGCGCAGGTCCATCCATCAAAAAGAGGTGATCATTTTGCTGTCTTTTGCCTGTATATTTTGGTAGTGCTATGTTCAGTTCTGCCCACTAGTAATAATAATACTTTTGCTAATTTGTGGCTACCATTTCCTTGGTGCTTTGGGAGGTTTGCAAAGCATTTGACAAATATTATCAGCCTTTTGAGGTAGGTGGTATTATTTTCTCCTTTTTGTAGATGAGGTTGTCACTGAAGTTGAGAAAAATGAAATGACTTGGCTGGGATTATGGGTTAATTGTTGCAGTCATGCCTCACAATTTGTGGCCCCGTTTAGGCATTTCTTGGTAAAGGTTCTGAAGTGGTTTGCAATTCTTTCTGCTGCCCATTTTACAGATGAGGAAACTGAGGCAAACAAGGTTAAGTGATTTGGCCAGGGTCTCATAGCTAGTTAGTGTCTGAGGCAGTATTTGAACTCAGGTCTTCCTCACTCCAGGTCTGGTGCTCTATGCACCGCATCGCCTAACTGATGATCCTGCCCAGGATCGCAGAGCTAGTAAGTTCCTGTGATGGAATTTGAACTCAGGTCTTCCTGACTCCAAGTTTAGAAGTCTAGCTGCTACATTTGAGTTGATAAGTTAGTGAGGTACCAGAGAAAGATCCAAGATCAAGTGAACCTTGAGATAATGCCTTTGGGGATTGTTTGAAGCTTTGGGGAATATTTAGGCTAGAGAAGAGAAGACTCTGCTGTGAGAGAGGAAGCAGACCCATTCTGTTTGGCTCCAGAGAGCCAAAGGAATGGGGAGAAATTGGGGAGAGGCAGATTTTGGCTTTAAGTAAGGGGAAACCTAATACTGAGTAAAAACTGTCCCAGAGTGGACCTTGTCTACGTTGTGGGAGGTATTCGGTCCCTTCCGTAAAGCCCTTTAAGCACAGGTTAGATGGCTACTTGCCATTGACAGTTGAACTGAATTTTCAGAAATGTTTTGAGTGGATTCTTGCTCTGATATGGGCTGGATGAGCCGGCCTCTGAGACCTCTTCTAACTCTTGAATTCTATGATCTTGTATCGTGAATTTACAAGAAAGATGGGTTGGAGACCCACCCCCTGCCGTCCTAGACTTATGTTTTTGGGAAGAGTCAATATCTCTGAATCTGATTTGTGAGAGGGTGAGAGGCAGCCCTCTGTACAGTAGAAAGGAGACCTGGGTTAGAATCCTGTTGCCAGCGTGAGCCCTCAGGCAAGCCGCTTTACCTCCATGATTGTTTGCTCAGTAGAATTACAATGCTTGTACCACCTAGCCCACAGGGAGCCTGTGAGGAAACCACTTTATGAACCATACAGAGCTATATACATGTGGATTATTCTTATTATCACAAATAATCCGGCGAAGCATCTTGTTGCTTTAACTTTTTGTCTTCCCCCATTCCATTCACAGGGTCATGGATCTAAGCTTTTAATCTAAGTGTCCCTTTGAGGGCAGCTAGTCCAACCCCAGGATTTCAGGAGCTGATTGTTAAATTCACAGAATGAACAATCCCCCTGGGAAATCAGTAAGCAATAAACCAGGCCTTGGGGACCTATTTTGTTGACTGTTTAGATATGAGAAAGTGTTAATAAAATGCAGCTGAAACTTAAAGGTGAGCTTGAGAGAGCAGTGGAAGGCTCAGAAAATAAAGCCATCATCAGATTGGACGCCTGGCCATTGGAGGCTAATAAAAATAATGGTAACTGGATTTAGGTAGTGCTTTAAGGTCTGCAGAATGTTTTACATCCGTGGTCTCATGTGAGCCTCCCAACAGGATAAGAGCTCACCTGTACAGAACAGTTACTATGTACCCTGCACTGTGCTAAGTACTTTATAATTATTATCTCTTTTGATCCTTACAAGAACTCTAGGAGGTAGGTGTGGTTATTATTATCCTTGTTTTACAGATAAGGAAACTGAGGCAAACAGGGTTAAGTGACTTGCCCAGGGTCACATAGCTAACCAGTATCTGAGGTCAAATTTGAACTCAGGTCTTCCTAAGTGACTTGAGGCACAGCACTGTACACTATGGCATCACCTGTTGAACCCTCTTATTTTATAGCTCTTTCCTTCTCCACTACATTCCTCTGTCTACACTTAAGTGGATTCCCATTGCCTCTAGGGTGCTACTCTCTGGTTTCCACTTACCTTCTGGGCCTTATTTTGTGTTGTTCCCCTTAATACACTCTATATTTGAGTCAAATCGGTCCCTTCCCTCTCCTGCCTCCATGCCTGGAGTACTCTGCCTCTTCCCTTCTATTCCCTAGGACCTGCTCAGGGGCCAAATCTTACAAATCTGCCCTTATTCTTCGGTTACCTATTTTTGGTGTGTGTGTGTGTGTGTGTGTGTGTGTGTGTGTGTGTGTATGAGTGAATGATGTATCCTGTTATAATTAGAATGTAATCTCCATGAAGGCAGGGACAGTTTAATTTTTTTTTAATCTCCTCAGCCTTTAGGAGAGCTGGGCTTGCACTTAATAAATGTTTTACATATTGAATTGAATGAATCGCTGAAGTTCCTGATGTATTAAAGTATATTTTGAATTTGAAGTCCATGTCCTATTAGTAGCTATTAGACAGGTCATATTAACCCACGGGCCTGCCCCCCCCCCCCCCCCCCCCCGCCATGTGTTAAATGCAGCCACAGTTGGTGTGGATCAAGATGGATCGCATGATGCATTCGCTATACCATTTTGTAATTTAGAGGTAAAACACAGGGTGGGGGGGAGGGAGGGGTGGGGGGAGCACAATCTCCTTGAAAAATGGTTCTTCGAAACGGCTGCTCCCACCTCTTTTCTCCCTCCCTGAATCACCACCTGAAATATAAAGATGTTTTTGTGTGTGGGCTGACAGTTTGATTTCATTATCCTTAAGAAATCGCTTGTGAGATTTTCAGCCTCAAGCTGAAAGTCCCCTTAATCATCTGAGAGAAGGGAGCCGAAAATTGCCGTCAACGGTCACCTCCTGCTTCGCTCTCACTTACTACATGGAGTGCTGTGGTCTCTATATCTGCAGGATTTTTGCCCCCTTTTGTGTTCTCTTGGGAGTGTCCCCCAGAGGGAGGGCCTTCTGTCATCATGGAGGGGGAAATGTCTCCACCCTCTGTGGAGTCTCATAACTACCTGGGCTGAGCTAGGTGCTTTAAGACGGAGAGTATTGGGGCAGCTAGGTGGCACCATGAGTAGAGCATAGGCCCTGGAGTCAGGAGGACTTGAGTTCAAATTTGGCCTCAGACACTTGACACACTTACTAGCTGTGTGACTTTGGGCAAGTCACTTAAAAGACGGGTAGTATTGCCTGGTGTGTAGAGCACTAGGCCTGGAGTCAGGAAGACCCCCCCATCCATATCCAGTCTTAGGTACATCCTAGTGGTGTGACCCTGGGTAGGTCACTTAACTTCTGCCTGCCTCAGTTTCTTCATCTGTAAAATGGAGATAATACAGTGCCTATTGGTTATTGTAAGGATAAACTGAGGCAGCATAAACTCACATGTATATTTATATAGTAATAAAGTCTATCTATTTTAAATAAATATCTATTTGTTCATAAATATATATGGTAAACTATATAAATTCCAGCTGTTATAATACTATATAAAGTGTATTGTAAACCTTAAAGAAGTATACGTACTATTGTTATTTAATATTTATGGGGCAGGTAGGTGGCACAGTGGATAGAATGCTGGGCCTCGAGTGAGGAAAACTTAAACTCCTGAGTTCAAATCCGGCCTCAAACACTCACTAGTTGTGTGACCCTGGACAAGTCACTTAACCCTGTTTGCCTCAGTTCCTTCATCTGTAAAATGAGCCGGAGAAAGAAATGGAAAAACCACTCCAGCATCTTTGTCAAGAAAACCCCAAATGGGGCCCTGAAGAGTCAGACGTGACTGAAACGACTGAACGACGATAACCAGTATTATTACTAGTAGTAGTAATGTTGACAGGAATTGGTATAGGGACCAGATTTCTTACTTCACTGCTCTGGGGAACTTCCAGTTGAAGAAGCTCTTTCTCTGTAGCTGCCTAGAACATTGAGAGGTTAAATGATTTATCCAAAGTCATCTACTTAGGATTTATTGTTGTCATCGTTGTTAGATCTATGACCTTATTTGT
This sequence comes from Phalanger gymnotis, assembly GCA_028646595.1. NCBI lineage: Eukaryota > Metazoa > Chordata > Mammalia > Diprotodontia > Phalangeridae > Phalanger > Phalanger gymnotis. The sequence goes on from JAQQSZ010010007.1 coordinate 8,350, forward strand.
TCCATTATACCCTTTTCTTTAAAAAAAACACTCTGTTGGGCATTCTCTTTTCTCATTCTTATTTTGGTAGCGTAGCTTGCATTTTATATAGTGCCATCAGGTTTGCAAAGCACTTGACAAATATCTCATACTGATCCTCATAGCAACCCTGAGGTAAGCATGACTATCACCTCTATTTTACAGGTGAGGAAACTGAGGCAGACAGTGATGAAATGTCTTGTTCAGGGTCACACAGCTAGGAAGTATCTGAGGGCAGATTTGAACTCAGGTCTTCCTGACTCCAGGCCCAGATTTCTCTCATTGGCACCACTTAGCTGCTTCTATACTCAGTGTTTCAAGGAATCTGTGGTCTCGACATTCGCCTCCTCACCAGGGTGCTTGTTACAGCCACTCCAGGCCTTCTCATCCTTTGTAGCTCTTGTCAGTATCCTCAGATAAATCCTGCCCTGGGGGATCCTTTAAACATAACTTCCTCTGAATTTCATGATATTCCATTGCAGCAAGAGGGATTTTTAGCTGTTAAAATAAAATTTTATTATACCTGCTATGTCCAGTGAAACCCCAACATTCCTTCATTTGGTGTGTAGGCTTGGAAAATTTGAATGTGATTAAATGAATTTTTTTTTTTTACTGTATTTAAAAATTTAACTGCAATTCTGTCACTGAAAAAAGTCTTTAATATTACTCAGATAGAAAAAACCTGATTGTAGTGGATCAGGACAGTGTGCACATTGGTTATAGAATGAGGCATTTGTAGACAGTAAGGGGCGTGGGGGGTGGCGTGTTCAAATCCATCCTGGCCTTCCTTCCTAGCTCTGTGACCCTGGAAGAGTCACTTAACCATCTTAATGCCTCAGGCAATCCCCCTAGGACTTTCCAACTAGATCACAGATGAGCTGAGATCCTCATCCAAGGAGGGAGTTCTCAGACTGGGTACTGATGAAATCATCAGTCCTTTGAATCTTCTAATTTGGAAAAAAATAAAAAAAAATTGCTTTTTCTTAATTGGATTCATTTTTTTTTTTTGTGGGAAGCGTTCACTTTGGTTTTCAAAATAGAACTTTAAAAGAATGTAGGAACAGAAAAAGGAAAAATCACTTAAAAGTTCAATAAACAATTATCAACCAGTTAATTCCAGAGTGGCTCTTGGCCTTGTAGTCCAGAAGCCCCAGGTTCCCATTCAGCCTCTGACAGTGCTGGCTGTGGATGCCCTGGGCAGATCACTGTATGTGGCACCCCTTTACGTGGTACCCCAGCCAGGTGGCCGCCGATGATTTGCATTGATAAGAGAGAGTTTGCTCACTTGGGAGCCCGATGAAATTTCAGGTTTGATTTAAAAACAACAACCACAACAACTGAGTTAGAGAACTGACTCTGCTGTGGGCAACAAAGATTAAAAAAAATAAACAAACGACTCCATCTCTGCCCTTCAAGAAGTTAGCATTCTTCTAGATTAGTGTTTTCCATAGCATGACCACAGACCCTGGGGGGGGGGAATCTGGGCCTTTCTACTTCTAGATATAAAGCATCTTTAGTAGTGTGGTCAAGACATATCTCTGGGAGGCAGGGCTGGCAGCTTTTGACTGATAGAGAAAGCACGTATTGTTCCATAGCATGTATTGTGGTTGGGTTTTGGCTCCTAGGAGATTAGCCCAGAGGTCTATGTGTGAATAGTCACACCCCACATTATATGAACATAATAGTTTTAAACAGGTGGAAAATATGATGTGTACTCATTTCCAGCTTGTCATGCCTCCTGGGAAATACTGAGAGAAGAAACAATTGCTGTGTGTGTGGAGGTGTGTGTATGTTAGACATACATGGATATACACACATGAATGGATATATATGCAAAGAAACTAATTCTACAAGTCACACCTGGCATTGTCTCCTTATCTTATGACCACACTCGTGTGTGTGTGTGTGTGTGTGTGTGTGTGTGTGTGTGTGTGTGTATGGGTATGTGGGGGGTTCCTTTTTAATTTTGCCTCTTAGAAAATTTCATTTGCTTCCTTCCAGGCTCTGTTGCCATCTATAGGATGTCTTTCTTAATCCCTCTGGTTTTTAGTGCTACTTACTTCTTCTAGTTATTTTGTATTTACTTATCTTTGTACCTCCCTTCCAACTTCACCCTAAGAATGGAAGCATGTTGAGGGTAAGGACTGTCTTTTTCAGTTTTGTGTTTCTATCCCTAGTGCTTGGCACCAAGCCTGGAACATGAGCAGATGGCTAGGGTGCTGAACCTGTAATTTTATTGTTGTAGTGAGCCCCCATGAGAAAACTTCCTTTACCAAAGTGGGTCTATACCTTTTGTCTTCGAGAATTGACTAGATCTCTGAGAGGAAAGGTTTAGTGACTTACCTAGGGTCATACAACCAGTGTATGTCAGAGGTGATACTTGAAACCAGGTCCTCCTAGCTCCAAAGCCAGCTCTCTATCGACTGCTTCATGCTTCCTGGTGCTTCCTAGGTGCTTAATAAATGCTTGTGGGGTCCAATCAGTTCAGGAGCGGCAACATTAGCTATTGGCTGTGGCAGACTAATGGAAGACCATACAGGAAGCAGCAGGACCTTCAGAGTGTAAAAAGAACAAACAAACCTGCAAATATATCCCATACTCTTTGTCCATTAATTTCTTCTCCGCTGGGGATGTTATTAGAAGACTTTGACGCTTTGCTGAGATCGGCAGTATCAATCCCTTTTCTTTTGTGAATGTGCACAGGTAGATATCATTGATTCATTCAAGATGATTCTTGTCTCATTTCGAGCAGTCACATTTTGTACTCTTGGTGTTCCCATTCCCGGCATTACAGAATCTAATTTGAGTCTTCATGTTGATTTACAAAAAGTTCTTAAATTCTCTAAATTCCTTGGGAGGAAACAAAAGAATCCTGAAGAAATAGGACCACGATAAATGTTGGATGTCAACTGTGCCTGTTAATTTCTCAGAAAAACCCCATTGCTTTGGAGGGCATCCACCATTGATGTCGCTAGTGGTTTAATGAATGGAGTAGTGCTTGAAGGAAGACATTAGGTGTCCATAGAGAAATGCATGAGGGCCATGCCGTGCTTGGGTGTCAGGCTTACCAAGAGTTGTGAATGCGGGTGTGCTGACTCCATCAGACAGAGCCTAGGATTTATGGTGCCTTCTTATAGAGTCATCATTTTGTAAATTCAGCTCCAGAGAGCAAACTAGGAAATATCCTCATTAAGTCAAGACTTTTAAGCATTGATATTAAAGTTCAAATATGGTTGCATTTATCAAGTGCCTGGTATGTGGCAAGCATTGTGCTAGGTGCCAGGGATACAAAAGCAAAATGAATAGTGGTCCTTGCCCTCAAGGTGTTTACATTCTTCTGGATGAGGGGAATACAACATCTAAAGAGAAAACATATATTTTACTTATCATCGTTTCATTTAAATAAATGCAGCAACTTGCAGAATATCTTTAGGTACAGTTAAGATTTTTTGCTCCCCAATTTCATCATAATTCGAAGACCTCTGAGGGCATTTTTCTCAAACTCCTACCTAGGGGGCAGTTTTAGATCTCTCCCTACCCACCCCTTCAGCAGACCTTCCTGGATTTAGAGCAAACATGGAAAATTCCATTTAAAAGAGCAGATCTTTTGGCCAAGTGAAAGCAGGAGTTTGTGATGGAAAATGTTTTAACTTAAGCTATAATTGCTGCATCTGTCAAGGCTCTCTTTACTGTGCTTTAGAGCAAAGTGGGAAAACACTGATCTGAGCTCCTTGCTAACGGTAATGATATTCAGGCTGTAATTGATAAAAAAAAAAAAATACCATTTTACCTTAACGCTGTCTGTAATGCTATTCTGGACAAATAGGAAATCATAGAAAATTTTCTCTTTTACCAGGTCATGCTTTTTTTTCGTTGTTGTTTGTTTAGGAAAAATGCGTAATGTTATATTTCATCGTGGTCACCATGATTCCAGGGAGGTTTGGTTTTTTTAAACAATGGCCTATTTTGGAATGCATAAGTCACTCAAAGCATAACCTAGTTACTTAGTTTTAAGGGCCTATTTAAAAAAAAATCCTAATAGTATAGAGAGGCAACACAGTATGATGTGATGTAGAGTGATAAACTGTCAGGGAGATTGGTTACAAAAGTTAACTGACTTAACCTCTCTGTGCCTCAGTTTCCCCATATGAAAAATGTTGATGATCCTTAGTGAAGATAGTGTGGTATGGTAGAAAGAGTTAATCTGTCTTTGGAGTTAGAAAACATGATTTAAATGCCAGTTATGCTTATGACCTG
>JAQQSZ010010008.1:0-12623 GCA_028646595.1 Phalanger gymnotis
GGGGAACAGAGCAACCAGAATATATGCCATCTTGGAGTGGGGGGGAGGGTAGAAATGGGGAGAAAATTTATAATTCAAACTCTTGTGAAAATCAGTGCTGAAAACTAAATATATTAAATTAAAATTTAAAAAAGAAGTCACTATTTAAAAAAAAAAGTCAAAGTACCTGAGTTTTTAAAACAAACATAGGAAATTATGCTATAATGAGACATATGCTTTTCCAAATACTACTGTGCTATACGCAAAATCCTGCAATAAAGACCACAGAACTTTTGAAGAAATGGGACTTGGGGCACAACACTCTAAAACTTTGTCAGTGACATAAAAAAGATAAGAACTAATAAAAAGTGGCAGTTTATATATGTTCAGTGATTATGAAATACATAGATAATGTAATAAATAGTAGTAGTGAGGAGGGTGCCTTGAGCTGCTGCTATCTTAGCGTCCTGGGGAAGCAAGCTGGGCAGGTACAACCCCCCAGCTTCAAGAGGCCATGGTGAAGAGGGTGGAGAGGATCTGGTTGTGCTATATATCAGCCTTACTTAGCCCACAGCTCCTACAGCAGCAGTAGGTAGGTATATGATAGTAATTTACCTTGACAAAGACCTCACATTTCCTTGTTGAAGTGGGCCTTCAGCTTGTGAGTTAAGAGGTGTGGTTTTTCTGCATTCTCACTTTCTCTAACATTTATGCTTAAAATGTTTCCTAATCCCATTGGAATATCAATCACATTGGAACAATTTGCATTTTCAGAACACATGTTATAGCACTATGTAGACCAAGAGCCATTTTGCCAGTAGATTAGAGGTTCAAGGATATGAACAATTCTCAAAAGAATGGCAGTCATTTAACCTAAAGATTTCTCTTAATCACTGATAAGAGTAATACAAATCAAAAAACCGTAATGTTTCACCTTAGAGATTTTGGAAAGATGATAAAACATGGAACAGTCTTGTATTGGTCATACACTTGGTCATACATTGGAGGACAGTGAGATAACGCCTCTAAATTGGTGTTTTGCTTTTTTTTCAATCACAATAAGTATCTAGCATTTCAATTCTTCCTATCTTGAGGGGCAACTGTAAGGATATGGTTTTCGCCAGGACATCCTTTGTAAAAGCCTAGTTATTCTTTTTTCATCAAGGATGCCTTCAATATATGTATAGATTGTTGTCATAAAGAATGTGCTGAGAGGGTAAAAGATAAACTCAAAAAGTGAGAATAGTGGTTGGTGATTATGCTGATCAGAGTTACTGACTCTTTCAAAAGTGTGTATTTACCAAATTGTTGTCATTGTATAAATTGTTCTCTTGGTTCACTCTATATCAGTTTATAGAATTCTTATTTCTCCAAAACTATCCCCATTGTCATTTCTTACAATGCAATAATGTTCCATCACCTTTACATATCATGACTTCTGCCAGCCCCCAGTTCATAGACATTCCCTCAGATTCTCATTCTTTATCACCTCAAAATGAGCTATAAATATTTGTTTTGTTTTGCTTAGAAGTTTTGCTTAGAACTCATCCCTCCATAAATCTATCTCCTTCTGATTTCCCTTTCTCCCTTTTCCTTCTTTTGAAGTGTACTTTAGTACCAAACAGTGTCTATCTATATGCTTCCCTTCTTTGACCAATTCAGATGAGAGTGAAGTGCAAGTGTCAGCTGCTTCTCTTACCCCTGCTCCTTTTTTATTTGTATAGCTGTCTATTTGCACAGTGTTATATGAGATAATTTTCCCTAACCCTTCTTTCCTCCCCACCAAGACCCCCTATTCTCTTTCAACAGAACCACTCCTAGGCCTTGTCTCATTATATTTTTTTCATGACCCCTGATGATGATGACAGGATTTCAGAGGGGACACAGGTATCCCATCCCCATATTAAAATGTAAGCAGGTTATCCTTGTTTAGCCCTTTTTCTTTATTCACTTATATTTAGCATTTTATGTTTCTCTTAACTCCTGTGTGTAAACTTCACAGTTTCTAGATATAGCCCTGGTCTTTTCATCAGGAATCTTTGGAAAGCCTGTATTTCATTAAAGATCCTTTTTTTTTCCCTTGTAGGATTATATTCAATTTTGCTAGCTAAGCAATTCTTGGTGGGTAAACATCATCCTTTGCTTTCTTGATATCTTATTCCAAGATTTCCATTTCTTTATAGTGGAAGCTGCTAAATCATATGCGATTCTAACTTTTGTTCCTTAGAATTTGAATTCTTTCTTTCTAATTACTTCCAGTATTTTTCCTTGACCTAGAAACTGTGGATATTGCCTGTAATGTTCCTGGGAGTTTTCATTTGGAGATTTCTTTCAGAAGGTGATTCGTGTATTCTTTCTATTTATTTTTATCCTCTATTTCTAAGACATCTGAAGCTTTCTTTGATAATTTCTTAAGCATAATGTCTAGACTCTGTGTGTGTGTGTGTGTGTGTGTGTGTGTGTGTTCATGACATTTAGGTAGTCCATTGATTTGTAACTTTTTTCTCAAACTTTTCAAAGTCAATATTTGTTTTTTATTATTATACTTTACTCCTTCCCCTTTCCCCAGATCTTTTGTATTTATTTGAATATTTCTTCATGTGTCATGGGGTCATTGGCTTCTATTTGGTGTATTGTAATTTTCAGGAAGTTCGTTGCTTGGGCTTGTTCCAGGGTTCCTTACTGTTGTTATTGATTTACAGTAGTTAATATTTCTTAGGAAATGGTGATAGTTTCTGTTGATTTTATCCCTTTCTCATGTTTCTGCATCCATACATAGTATATTTAAATACGTCTGGAGTCATTTAAATTGCAGGTTTTTCCATCCTGCTACTATCCGGACTGAGTGTTATTTAAAATGTGGAGTGTGGTGTAAACTGTTGATCCAAGCCTAATTTCTGCCAGACTGTTTTCCATTTTCTTCATCAATTTTTATTAAATAGAGAGTTTTTAACTCCATTGTTTCTGATTCTCCCAAGTCTAGTCTGTTCTATTAATCTGCTTTTCCATTTTTTACCCAATATCAAATGGTTTTGATTGCTATTTTATGATATAGTTTGGAGTTAGAAATGCTAGTCCTCCCTACCTTTTTTCATAATTTTAGTAATTTCCCTTGACATTCTAAACCTTTCACTTTTCAAATGAATTTTGTTATTATTCTTAAGCATTAAATGCGTGATTATGTGCCAGGTACTATGCTACATTCTGGAGATTCCAAGCAAGACACTCTTCCCCACTACCCTCTGAAAAAAAAAGACCCTTCTCTCAAGGAGCTCACAGTCTAATGATGGTGACAACATGGAAACCACTATGTACAAACACTCTCTATATAAGTTAAACTGGAGGTAATCAATAGAGGTAAGGATTGGGAAAGGCTTATTGTAGAAGGTGGAATTTTAGTTGAGACTCAAAGGAAGCCAAGAGGCCTAGATAAATAGGAGAATATACAAAAGATGTAACTGATTGGTTATTGAGGGGTAAGATAAAAAAATGAGGAGTCAAGGATTTTGAATCTAAGCGAGTAGGGCAGATAGTGGTACCTTTAGCAGTAATATGAAAATTAACAAAAAGGGAGTTCTTAGGGTGAGGGGTGGGGAGTGGGGAAGGTAAGAGAATGATTTCCATTTCAGACATGTTGAGTTTGAGATGTCGACTAAGCATTTGGAGATATGAGACTGGAAGTCAAGAAGGAGGTGTTAGGACTTGATAAATAATTTTTGAGTATCATCAGCATGAAGATGATAGTTGAAACCATGGCAGTTGATGAAATCACCAAGTAAAATAACGTAGAAGGAATCAAGAAGAGGGCCCCCAGGACGTAGCCTTGTGGTACACACCATGGTTAGTGGGCATGACCTGGACGATACTGGCAAAGGAGACTGAAAAGGAATGGTCAGATAGGTAGTAGGAAAATCAGAAGAAAGTAGTGTCATGAAAATCTGGAGAGAAGAGATTATTAAGGAGACTAAGGTGATCTTTAATGTCAAAAGGCTGCAGAGGTCAGGAAGGATAGTAATTGAGAAAAAGCCATTAGATCTGGCTATTAAGAGACTGTTACTAACTTTGGAGAGAGTAGGTTTGGTTGAATGGTGTAAGCCAGATTGTAGAGAGTTAAGAAGATGCTGAAAAGGAAGAGTACTTTAGACAGGTTTCTTAAGGAGTTTAACCACAGAAAGAATAAGAGATAAGGGATCATAGCTAGCCTATGGGCTTTTTGAGGGTGGAGGAGACACAGGCATGTTTGTAGGTAGTAGGGAAGTAGCCAGTAGATTGGAAGAGATGGATCATGAGTGGGAGAGTGGGGATGGTAGAGAGGGTGATATATTGGAGAAGATGGGATGGGATGGAAAGGGATCATATGTGCATGTTTAGTGTTTTACACCAGGAGAAAATCCACTTCCTTCTGTGAGGTCGATGAAGGAGGAAGTAGTGGTAGAAGACATCCGATGTGAGATGAGATGAGAAGAGAGAACTCTTCATGAATGGACTCAATATTTTCAATGAAATATTAGGCACACTCCTTTTCCTTAGTCTTTGTCTTCGAACAGGTGTTTCTCCCGTGTCTGGAATGTATTCTCTTCTTATCTTTGCTTCTTAAAATCCCCAGCTTCTTCCTTCAGTAGAGAGAACTCAAGTGCCATCTCTTACATGGTACCTTTTCTAATCTTACTCAGTTATTATTGCTTACTTCCTCTTGAAATGACTATCTATCTATCTGTCTGTCTGTCTACACACACATACTGTGTATTTGCGAGGCAATGTGGCTTAGTGTGTAGGGGCCTGGCTTTAGAGTTAGGAATACTTTGGTTCAAGTACAAGGGTTAGGGTTAAGATTAGGGTTCTGCCGGTTCTGTGACCCTCCTTGAGTCACATCTCTCATGTTCTGTAGTCACTGAAGACCGTATATTGTAACAACTAGTTGCTACTCTTTGTTGTCAGTTTTCTTATCAAGAGTTCCCTACACCATTGGAGTCACAATTCTTGTTCAAAAGGAAAAAAAAAAAGTATTTTGTGTTTTACTTGCATGTATTTTGCATCCCTCCACTAGAACATAGGTACCTTGAGGACAGGGATGGTTTGTTTTTCTCTTTATATTTCCAATTCTAACACAGTGCCTTTCCAAGATACTTAAATATTTGTTGAATTGAGTAGAATCATGAACATGACATCAATTTAAAATATCCATTACGAATACTTTTTTATTTTAAGAAAATGAATTCGACTGAAAATCTGAATTTACCAAAAAGATCACTTAGGTCTTTGGGAAGTGATTTAGGTGATTAGTTATATTTTTAAAAATTCTTTGTTTTCATTAAAGTGTCTGCTTCTTTTCTCCATAAAGTTGTACTCTGGAAATGACCATTGGTATTAGAAGACTGTGCCAGATCCTACTCGACTTCAAAGGATTTCCACTCAGTATAGACCTAGTAAACAATGGTGTGTATGTTAGGGACTAGCCCAGTCACATAGGAGGAATATCATCACCAGATTCCATTGCCTCTCCAAATCATGAACACTATCAGCTCATAAGACTTGAAAGATTGGTATATATAAGTATCCATTTCTTTTAAAAACAGAAATATTCTTTGTACATTTAGTAATAATGATGATGCCTTCTATTTTCATAGTGCTTTAAGTTTGTGTGTGTGTGTGTGTGTGTGTGTGTGTGTGTGTGCATGCACGCACGCACGTATGTATGTATAGACTGGGTCTCCCTGTCTTATCTAGGGTAGAAGTGCAATAATCTACTCATGACTGGGCAAATAAGGTTTGACTTTGTTTTTTTCCTTGGCCTGAGCCTGTTTTCCCCTCTTTAGGCAGCCAGGTGAGTCCTCGCTCTCAGCGTCTTCCCATAGTGGTGCAGGACTTGGTATGGATACTCAGTTTGCTTTGTTCTACTGCAGCTCAAAACTCCTGAGCTTAAGTGATCTGCTACCTCAGCTTTCCTATTAGCAGAGATTACAGGTGTGTGCCACCATTTTACAGGCTACCAAGTCCTTTTCTCTCGGCATTCTTTTTTGCAGGGGGACGCTTAGGTTAAATTAAAATTGCCTGTGGCTACATAATTGTAAATGAGCTCAGATCTGAGTTCATATACCAGTTCTGCTACTTAATACCTGGATGGCCTTGGGCAAGTCATTTCTCCTCTGGGTTTCATTTTCTTCTTCTGAAAATGAAGGGATTAAACTAAATAATTCTTAAGATCTCCTCCAGTATGAAAACTTATGATCCTATGACAAACTTCTAAGTATATAGTCCTTTTTAGAGGTAAAATTTCCATACCTTCAGTCTGTTTCTGTTACCAATTTGCTCGATTTTCTAAATATTTAACTTTATCTCAATTTTATGTCTGTTATTTGAAAGGATGTTTCTGAAAGGGTGGAATTATAATATTCATACTTTGTGCTGAAGGTACTGAACTCCAGAAAGCAAAGTGTCTTTTCTGACCCAGATACACAGTTTCCAACTGTGGTAGCTGGTGTCAGAGACTAGAGTGTGTTGGCAAAGGCCCAGAAATAAAATTATTATATTACAGAAGGACCTAGTGTATTTTTTTCAAGTAGTATTGTGTAGTGCAGTGGGAAAAACATTTCTTTGTGCTCCAGCTTCACGAATTAAAGGCATATTTGAAAGCCACAGGTTCTCATTTTGCTAAAAGGAGAAAAGAAGCATTTCTGAAGTTTTATTAACAAAATTGGGGTATCTTAGCTTCCTTTCCCACCAACCCCCACTTCAGTGCTGTCACATTACAAGATTACCAGCCAAACTTATCTTGTAAACTTAACTAACTAAGAAATACCATATTGTCCATTCTGTCTCCAGATTTTTATTTCCCTTCACATAGTTCTTCAGTTTTATGGAATAGCAACAGATAGTCTTTTGATAATAAAAGGTGCTGTTTAAAGACTGTTTACTAAGGTACCACTTTCTCTTTTAGTGTTTGATACCTGGTTTTGTCTCTTTTAGGAGACTTAGATACTTAACCTTTTTTGGGGGGGCATGTTAGGCCTTTCCTCTTTCATATAATTGTTATAAGGTCACAAAACCTGATAGACATTCAGGAACAGGAATACTTAAATCAGCCTTACAATAAAACATAAATAGTTACTCTGAAGGATACTACTACTACTTAAGTAGTGTTTTCCATTTCTTTTCTTTACCCAGTGGCTTTTATATCACCACAGCAATGGAAATAAAATCATTGTAAAGAGGCAGCAAGACTCTGGTCAAATATAACAGTCATTACGCATTTCTTATTTGTGTTAATTTTTTCGGGAGGGAGGATATATGCTTTCTAGGGTATTTGTTTAGAGTGTTTTTTGGGGAAGTAGCTATTTAGTCTAAACAACGTGTCAGTAAATTAAAATTATTGAAGGATATGTCATTTCATCAGCATAGGGAACTCTTGGTGTGATGGGAGCTTCCTGTACCAACAGATCAAATCAAAACTAATCTCTGTCTTAGTATATACGTCCTAGGTCTCAAGACACAGAGTTCAGACACAGTTGAGACACAGACTTGCCTTGGTTTGAACAGCTATTAAGTGTCAGAGGTGGGGTTTATGACTAGGTCTTCCTGAGTCTGAGTCCAGTGCTTTATCCACTAGATCATTTTGCTTACATTGCAGTAAATTGAATATTAAAGCAAACAATTTGAAGGTGCCCTAGAAATAATCTACTCCAATCTCATTTTACAGATTTGGAAACTGACCTAGAGAAGTGCCCATCATAGTGAGAAGCTGATCCTAGGATTTGAAAGGGGGGGAACTTTAGCGTAAGATTGCCATTGTTAACTATATCATCTTCATTATTATCAGAGTACTAATTGAAACAACTTTCATTTATTAGAATCTTTTGTCATCACTAAACCTATGTAGTGTTCATGAAGACATAATTCAGGTAAATTTGCTGAACTCAGAAAATTTGAGTAATGACTTGGGTAATTTTGCTTGTGGGTTATACTTCCATTATCAGTTGGACACAAATGTGCAACTGTATTTCTTACCCAGATCCACTGAAAAAAGGAATGGGACTTTCTTTGGAGGAAAGAACAACTATTTCTTTTGGTCGAGTTTTTGGTATTTATCTTGTGAATATCTTTTCAATGGAGAGGTAGGGAACAGAAGGGAAATAGTTTTCCCTTATGTTTTGAGTTAGGTGATAAACAGTTTTAATTACTCCCTTTGCTTACCTCTGTGGCTGAAATACCTGTTGTACTTTGGTGTTAACTCTCTAGGCTTGCTTTGTTTGTAAACTGCATGGATTATATATAATAATTTCAGAATTGTTTTGCTGATGTTATACATGTTTACATATTTTTCTAAACAGTATAATAAATTGGTTCCTGTAGAGGTTGTGCAAAATAGATATAGCACAGTGGCATTGGGAGCTCATGGAAGTTAAATGTTGTCTTAGAGATTTATGCAGATCTAGGTTTTAGAACTGTGAAAGTACCTTGAATTTGGTTCATACTCAGAAAACTGAGCATGGTGGTAGTAGCATTTGCCATTTTATAGATGAGAACATCAATGCCAAAATATGTGACATATGTTAGCTTGTTTATAAATAAGTGAATCAGGAGAAAGGATTGCTTTGGTGCAATGGGAAGAATCCTGAACTTAGAGTCAGAGGACGTGAGTTTAAGTCATTGTTCGATCACTGACTAGATCTTGGGAAAATCACTACAATTCCCTAATTCTTAGTTTTCTCATCTGGAAAATGGAATGATAATCTCGGTACCACCTACTTCTTATGATTATATGAGAAAATCACTTCGTAAAAGTTTAATATATTCAGATGATGTTTGAGTTTATTTCTAACAGATTTCTATTCAAATAAATTCAACTAACATTTAGGCATCTATTATTATGTACAAGGCTGTGGGGACATAATTTTAAAAAAAGAATCCTTACTCCCAAGGAATTGGTGTAAGACAGGGAGGAAGATAAGAGGTGTATACAAGTGGTATAATACAAAGTAGGTCAGGATGTGGGGGTGTCAAAGGGCAGGTCAGGCGAAGTATTCTAGGAAAATGTGAGGAAGTAAATTGTATAATTGTAAGGCAGATCTCATTCTGAGATTTTTTTTTTGATAAAATGGGAATATCATACTGCCTACCTCCACAAGTTGATTGTGAAATTAGTGTTACAGAAGCTTTTCTAAGCACTTAATGAAATATATGCTTCTGTTGTTATTACCTTTCCAGGTATAAATATCTTAACCAAATTTTACCGTATTATGTAGGTCCTGAGGTTTACATTTTCCGTGACTGTATCAGCTTCTTAAAAAACAAAACAAAAAAATCTATGATTTTTCTTTCCTAAAACCTCCTGCCTTTTATTAGTGGCATTATATTGAGTTAAGACACTGTCTTGATAGTAATTATTTCACATTTTAAAAAGTTTTTTTTTTCTTATTTGTCTTTCAGGTGTTTTCCAGAGAGCGGTTCTTGGGGCATCTTTGCCACATTAACTCAATCTGTCAGGGGACTGAAAGGCTTATGAGGAAGTTCTGTCTCACAAAACAGTGTCTATCGAAGACAACAAGGAAGAGGGGAAAAGAACGGAAAAAAAGAAGCTAAAACATTTTAGCAAACCATGGTAGGTAATTCCCACTAATTCTCTTGCTCTTAGTCAAAGTATTCCTTTAATTTGATATTGGAAAAGTTAACATTAGAAAAAGGTGTTAATTTTTTGGCTCTAGTGCTAGGACAAAAATGGCACTGTACTGCTATTTAAGCAAAGCAGATGAGGTATGATTTATTATAGAGGCCCTTAAACCACAAAATGGAGCCCTGTGAGCCTGCAGGCCATGAATTATTAAATTCAAATGAGAGAATGTTCATAAATAATGTTTTCTAATAAAACTGGCAAACTGTTGCAGATGACTAAATGACCTTGAACTGTAGTTCAAATGAATCACTTCCAGACTTCTACATCAAGGTCAATTATTTTTTAGCCTTAAGAGCGTATACCTCCGCTGGTGTTTTCATTATGTCATGGAGAAATCTCTGGGTACAAAGACTTTGCCTGGGGAGCACAAGTTTTGCCAGGTCCTACCAACCTGAAAAGTGTCAACATTGCCCCTACAGTAAACTTTGTGTTTATTGTCTGAAGAACGTGAACAAGATTCTTTCCCTCCCTGGGCCTCAGTTGTATCCTTTTCCAGTGAGAAGGGATAGGTGATCTCAGTTTCTTCTATTCTCAAATCTCATCCTCTGTCACAGATGAATGGAGAGAAGCTCCCCAGCTGAAGAGTTGGTGCTGGGGCAGGGTAGGGCAAGGGGCGAGGGACAGGAGAAAGGGTAGGATGATTAGCTCCTTTATACTACAGGGGCAGAAGGCCAGGATACTGTATGCACATGGATACAATCACTGTTACTTGACATATTGAAGTGACCAATTCTTTGTAAATGGACTATAGTACTTCTGTCCTTTATTATCTAAGCCACACCTGTTTTTCAGAAGCAAAATTATCAGGTATGTAAATTGTCCAAAAAAGAAGATGATTCCGATGTCACTCAGTCTTGTTTCAGATTTACTTCATGAACTTTTGTCAAGTCACTTAACTTCTGTGACCCAGATTCTTCATTTATAAAATGTGTGATCAGTTCTTTTACTTGTCTCTCTCTGGGGAATGTTAGGTAAACATATTTTGTAAGTCCACTTCTTATAATAAAGTCAACAATGAATGAGAGACTTGAAGATGTTTTAATCCTTGAGGGAAAAAAGACAAAGATGATATTAATCAATGTACCAGAGTATATTGATTAGAGGCAAGTATGGTGGTTTATTGAAACAACTATTGTAATTTGAATCTTGGCTTCATTTTAGCCTTGTGACTCTGGAAAAATCACTTCATCTCTTTGCATTGCTGCAGTTTTCTCATCTGACAAATGGGAATAGTGCACCCTGCTTCCCTCCTAAGATTGCTTTGTAAAGTGCCAGTTATTATTAATTTTACTGTTACTGTAATGTAGTAATAGTATTATGATATTTAACTGTTATAAATTGTAACTTAGAATGATTATAATGAGTTGCAGTGTGGTGGAGAGGAAAGTACTTTGAGTTCTTGGGTATATTCTTTGCTCCAGCACTTAGTTGCTTGTGAGTCTGGTCAAGTCATTTCACCTCCGGCGATGCTGTTTTTCCTTCTGTCAGAATGGCTGTGATGATACTTATATTTACAGGGTTATGGTTGGGAAAGTACATTACATACTTGAAAACATTCTGCAAATATGAGTAGATGCTGTTCCTTAATGCGCTTCATGGATCATTGATTTTGTTAGTACAGGTTCTTCTGATGGTGATTGTAGGTAGACCTTTTACACTTCCATAGACTAAACTACTCTGGCCGAAAAAACCCATCATCAGTGGCCAAACTTTTAGTGATGAGTTGCTTCAAACTAACTGGTCTGGTCTTTGGATGACAAATACTCCATCTAATTGGTCCATATGCAAGTCCATAGCTTGAGAGAACATAATACTAGAAATTCATGTTAGATTTCCATTGTGACAGAATTCCCCTCGCCCTAACCCTACTCTCCCAGCTCACCAATGGATTTAAGTAGTTGTTGTGTAAGGTCTTTGAAATTGCTTTCAGATC
This sequence comes from Phalanger gymnotis, assembly GCA_028646595.1. Lineage (NCBI taxonomy): Eukaryota > Metazoa > Chordata > Mammalia > Diprotodontia > Phalangeridae > Phalanger > Phalanger gymnotis. The sequence continues at coordinate 11,583 of JAQQSZ010010008.1, forward strand.
ACGTTGTTTGAGATCCTTCTCTAAGTTGCTTTATGAGCTCTAAGACCAATATAAAATGGACTGCCATTGTCCCTTCTCAGAAACTATGACAGTGATATCATAACTCTTATATACCTTTTTTAAAAATTGAAAAGATAGGGTGGCTGGAAAGCAGGGACTGTCGTGAGCTCCCCGTCAAGTCCCTCCAAAAACCTATAAAAAATTGGCTCCGAACCAATTGTAGAGCAGCAGGACACACAAAATAGCAGAGGGAAGCAGGTCTCTAGCCCAGGACAGCCTGGATGGTCTCTGAGTAAGGTCTTTCACGCATGGAGCTGGGAGCAGAGCAGAGCCCAGAGTGGGCTGCACGGACCAACCAGACCAGGAGCTGGGTGGAGCGTGCCCTAGCACCCTGAATCAGTGAGCTGTGGCAGTTACCAGACTTCTCAACCCACAAACACCAAAGACAACAGAGAAGGTTAGTGGGAAAAGCTGCTGGGGACAGAGTGTAAAAAGGAGTTTGCGGTTCTGCCACTGCTCCAGGGGCAGCAGAGGTGAGGCAGCTACAGAACTAGAGCTGCAGTTGCTTCTGGCCCCAGGCCCACCTGGTGGGAGGAATTAAGTGGCTGATCAGAGTAGGAGTGCAGACTGCTGAAGATCTAAGTCCAGTCCAGGTTGGCGGTTCTTGGGAAGGAGGAGTGCTGGTGTGGTAGCGTATCCCCCCCAAGCTTGGAACATAGAACTCTGTATTCCACAAACAGTCATACCCTGCTGAAAAACTCAAGGGTCAAGTAAGTTGGCTGGGAACATGGCCAGGCAGCAAAAACGCACCCAGATTCAGTCTCAGACTTTGGAATCTTTCATTGGTGACAAAGAAGACCAAAACATACAGCCAGAAGAAGTCAACAAAGTCAAAGAGCTTACAACAAAAGCCTCCAAGAAAAACATGAACTGGTCTCAGGCCATGGAAGAGCTCAAAAAGGATTTGGAAAAGCAAGTTAGAGAAGTAGAGGAAAAATTGGGAAGAGAAATGAGAAGGATGAGAGAAAACCATGAAAAACA
>JAQQSZ010010009.1:0-12623 GCA_028646595.1 Phalanger gymnotis
AATATCTTGATTTCTCATCAAGTCACTAGCTTCCACTTGCTCCAATCTAATTTTTAAGGTGGTATTTTCTTCAGTGGTCTTTTGGACCTCCTTTTCCATTTGGCTAATTCTGCTTTTCAAGGCATTTTTCTCCTCATTGGCTTTTTGGAGCTCTTTTGACATTTGGGCTAGTCTATTCTTTAAGGTGTTATTTTCTTCAGTATTTTTTGGGTCTCCTTTGGCAAGTCATTGACTTGTTTTTCATGGTTTTCTTGCATTATTCTCATTCCTCTTCCCAATTTTTCCTCTACTTCTCTTACTTTTTCAAATCCTTTGTGAGCTCTTCCATGGCCTGAGACCAATTCATATCTTTCTTGGAGGCTTTTGATGTAGGCTCTTTGACTTTGTTGACTTCTTCTGGCTGTGTGGTTTGATCTTCTTTGTCACCAAAAAAGGAATCTAGAGTTTGAGTTTGAGTCTGAGTTCATTTTTGGTGCCTATTCATGTTCCAAGCCAACTACTTGACCCTTGAACTGTTTGTCGGGGTATGACTGCTTGTAGAGTAGAGAGTACTTTGTCCCAAAATTTAGGGTCCAAGCGCTACTGTTTTCAGAGCTCCACTGTCACCACAGGCTCTGTCACAGCAGCACTTCTCCTCCCTCAAGAACCACCAACCAGAATTGCAATCTAGATCCAAGCAGGGCACAGCAAGAGAAACTGTCTCCATGCCCACAAAGTACTCCTTGCACTCCTTCTCTGATCTGCTGCTAGATTCCTCCCACCATGTGAGCCAGGGACTCGAAGTAGCTGATGCTGGAGCTCTGGAAGCAGCCTCTGGAGCTTCCTGCTGCTGCCACTGCTACTGCTGCAATACCTTGGCCACCCCCAGGGATGGGTCCAGACTGCTCTAAACTTGATCCCACAGTTTCCTACTAACCTGCTCTTTGGCATTTGTGGGTTGAGAAGTCTGGTAATTGCCACAGCTCAATGATTCATGGCCCTAAGGCCTGTTCCGGCCGGCTGATTCCAGGTCTGGTCTGTCCTGGTATGGCCCATTCTGGACTGCCTGGCACTCCCAGCAACATGCAATAGACCCTTCCCAGGGACCATCCAGGCTCTCCGGGGATGGAGACCTGTTTCCGTCCCACAGCTCTAGAATTTGTTCAGAGCCATTTTTTACAGGTGTTTGGAGGGATTTGGGGGAGAGCTTAAGCAAGTCCCTGCTTTCCAGTTGCCCTCTTGGCTCCACCCTGAGGCTGAGACCACCTTTCAAATATTTAAAGACATTTATCATGACTCCCCTAAGCAAGGGTATATTGGTAATTGTTTAACAACTGGCTGTCTGAGAAAAAAAAAAGACATTTATCATGACTCTCCTAAGTAGGGGAATGCTGGTAAATGTTTAACAACTGGCTCTCTGAGGGGAAAAATTTTATCATGACTCTCCTAAGGAGAGGTATGCTGGTAAATGTTTAACAACTGGCTCTCTTAAAAAATATATGCATAGCATACTTTTAAGTTTAATCTACATTACCTTTTTTCCATCTCTCTTTTAGGACTATGCAATCAAAAAAATAATAAATCAAGCCCTGATTTGTAGCAGTTACTAATTTCTGAAAACTGGCTCTTATATGCTATTTTGAGCTGGCTCCTGCACATACCTGCCTCCACTAGTTTTTCACTTCTCCATGCTAAATATTTCCAATTTGTTCATCCGATCCAAATGTGCCATGACATTGAGGCCCTTCATCATCCTAGTTCAATTTAAAAAGCACGTGTTTGGTCTCTACTGTGTATAAAGCATTGTGAGAGGTACTGAGGATATAAATATAAATACCAGCAAGAAAAAAATCAACTCCCTCAAGAAAACTTATTGGAGGTGGTGGAGAAATAACATATACCAGCTGAATGATACAAGATAACTTGAGGAGGGTGAGTACATGAAAAAAACAAAAACAGAAAACAAACAAGCCAACAACAACAACAAAACTCCGGGCTTTTCATAGAAGGTGATGTCTCAGTTGAGTTTTGAAGAAGGGCAAGAATTCTAAGAGGGGGAGGTGAGGAGAAAGTGTGTTTCAGGTGAAAGGGAAATTCTGAGCAGAAGCAAAAGGGTAGAAGGTAAAAGCCTGAGTTTGGGGAGTAGTAAGTAGACTAGTTTGGTTAGAAGGTAGAGTATGTGAAGGGGAAATAAGTCTGGAAAGAGTTGTTAGAGTTGTTATAAAAGGCTTTGAATGCCAAGCTGAGGAGTTTGTATTTTATCCTAAAAGGAATAGAGAACCATTAAAGGACAAACAAGGAATCTGGTCAGATTTATACCTTAGAAAGATGATTTGGGCAGCTATTTGGAAGATACATTGATTAGAGGAGAAACAAGGCATAGGGAGACCAATCGAGAAGTTACTGGAATGGTCCAGATGAGAGGTTCTGACCCAGAGGGGTGGTTTTGAGTGGAGAGAAGTGAACAGACCAAGATGTTAGGAAGATAGCATCAACAAGAGTAGAAAACTGACCGCATACAAAGTAAATCATTGAGGCTATCTCCAATATTGCAAACCTGGGTAACTTAGGCTGGATGCTCTAAAGCTCATCAATGTCCTTCTGAAGGGGTGACATACAGAACAGAAGATACGTCTACCAAGGTTGCTAGACTAGGGAATGGCTGATGGCGAAGTGGAAAGAGCAACGGAACCTAGATTTATTTCCTAGCTTGTCTGTGTGACCTTGGTCAAGTCATTCTCTGGGTTTCGGGTTTCCCCATCTATAAAATGAAGATGTTGCAATCACAAGATGACTTCTAAGATCCCTTTGAGCTCTCAATCTATGATTCCGTGGTACAGTTATACTGGTATATTCCACATCTTGTACGTTCCACTTCTCTTAATGCACTCTAGAACCTCATTATCTTTCATTTCTCCCATAAGTTTCATTTCAGGGACATACATTTTCTATGACTTCATAATAATGTTAATAATAATAAATATCATTTACATAGCACCTACTATGTGCCAGGCACTATGTTAAGCACTTCATAATTATTATCTTATTTGGTGCTCACAACAACCCCACGAGGTAAATGCTGTTAATACTCCCATTTTATAGATGAGGAAATGAAGGCAAACACAGGTTAAGTAAGTTGCCCAGAGTCACAGAGCTATTAAGCATTTGAGGTCAGATTTGAAATAAGAAAAGTTAGTCTTCCTGACTCCAGGCCCAGTGGTCCATCTACTATGTCACCAAAGAAAGCCCCATAGGTTCACAGTGGGGAGCCTAGAGGAGGCAGAACTCATCTATATTATACATGGTGGGGGCTTTAGAGGAAACATAACCAAAAATTAAGATTTCTTCTGGAAATAAAGCCATCCTCTTTCCTCAGAATGCAGCCCACATTCAGTTTTAGCAATCAAACACTCTATTTGCTACAGTATTTTTTCCTAAGGCTCTCATCAAGAGTCGGGAGGGATTTTTTACAAGTAATCCAGTCTAATATCCTCATTTCACAGATAAGAAAACTGAGGTCCAAAAAATTTAAATGACTTGCCCATGGTTACCCAGTTCATAAGCAGAAGAGTGAGGGTTTGGACCTGTCCTCAGCACTGTCAATCCAATGTTCTTTCCACAGAACCGTATTGTTGTCACACCTGTACCACCTGCAGAGCCTTTGAATCCTTCAATCTCAGGCCCCGACTGCTTATAATTCTTTTAAGAGGAAAAAAAGGAGGAGAGAAAGTTTGTGTGGTTTTGTCCTTGGCAGAACACTATATCTTCTACACAAATAAACAAGCCCACTTTCCGTCCTGAAGAGCCTTCCTTTTGGACTTCCTCCAGGTTTCAGGTTTCTTCAAATGCTCCAAGGGGCAGGATTCTCTATTTAAGAATTTCTGTCACAAGGCAGGGAGCATGAGCTAGCAATAAAAAAAAATCTCACGCCCTAATTATAGGTGGAATTCTCCCAACGGCTTCAAACAGGCCTAACCATCCATGATTTTGCCAAAATTCTGACCCTTCTTTAGACTTGTCTCCCAACTATTATGCAAATTCCTTGAGGACAATGATCATGTCTCTCTCTGTGTATGTATGTATGTAGGTAGGTATGTACATGTATGTATATGTGTATGTGTAAGTACATATTTATATACATACACAGGCATGTAGGTGGTGCAGTGGATAGAGTGCTGGGTCTGGAGCTAGGAAGACTCAACTTCATGAGTTCAAATCTGGCCTCAGATACTCACTTAGCTGTGTGACCCTGGGCAAGTCACTTATTGACTCACTTTATTCACCTGGAAAATGAGAAGGAAATGCAAACCACTCTATTATCTTTGCCAAGAAAACCCCAAGTGGGCTCACAAAGAATTGGACGCAACTGAAAAATGACTGAACAATATATATTTGCTGACTAACCAAATGATTTGACCTCTGGTAGCTGTTGAGCAAGTCTGGCTGCCCAGGCAAGTTCCCAAGAATCTCTAGGATAATACCTAATATGAGAGGCCTTGAAGTGATACAGTGATATAGTCAATAAGACCTGTAAGTAAGCACTTTCTGCATCACTTGCTTCATCTATAAAATGGGAATAATCACAGCACCTGCCTCACAGCGTTGTTATAACAATCAAATGAAATAATTGATTTAAATTGCTTAACCAGTCAATAAGTATTTATTATTAAATGCCTACTTTGTACCAGGCACTATGATAAATGCTAGGGACATAGAGATAGGCAAAAATAAAAACCAACTATAAAAATGCTACCCTATATAATTATGAATAGGCCTCAGTCATATCTGAGTTGATGGTGTCCTGTTTTAGCAATCCCATGCCCTGGGAATGAGGCAAGGTTATTTGCTACATCCCATCCTGTTCTAGTCTTAGGTATATGTGAAGCCTGTTTGAGGTAGCAAATAGGAGCTTGGAATCTAATATATGCTTGTATGATTTCACTTTCAAGATAGTCTCCCTATTTATTAGGATATGGGCATCACTCAGAAGTCCTTGAGAGGAACCTTCGGCAGTTCTGACAGGCTAGTCTGGGCTTTGGAAACAATGACGCAAAACAAACACTCACAAAAATACACAAAATGATTACTTTGCAGAGTTGGCAAAGTTGCCAGACTTGGGAAGATAGGCGTGACAAGACTGACTGACCTTAGGGGAACCTTCCAAAGGGATAGAGATTTCATCTGTAAAATGGTGCTGAGAACCAGTGTGTCTTGCTTGTTAGGTGTCATACTATCTCATGCTGCACTGGCTGGCAGAGAGGTAGCATATCAGACCATGAAGACCAGCTTTTACCTCATGAGGATTGTGCCCAAAGTGTGGGAGCAAAATGAAACCAAGCTGTAGCCAAAATGGAAGCTAGATGTAATTATCTTCCAACCTATTGTATAAATAGGTTGTGTACTAGCTAGACACCATTTTTTTAAATTGTTTGTTTCTATGGAAAATGCATTTTAAGCTCCAAGCAATTTTAGAAAAGGTTAAATTCTCAGGCTAAACCTACGAAAGCCATATTTAGCCCACGATGTAGCAAAACTATAATCCTGATAGTACCTAATGGTACCATACACCTTTCAGAATATCCTTCATATGGGAAAAATCCATGAATTCCAGTGAAGGAATCCACTATTTTCTGACAAATGTTACCTCTTTTATTACTTAACCAGGTCGATAGATCAGGAGACCCGCATTACTTTACCTTAATTTGGGCTGACCCTTTTTAATCCATTAAGGAAACATTAATAGTGTCTCTGGTGTTATTGGTTAGGGAAGAATAAATACATGCCTCTTTTTTAGAGCTGTAGGTAAGCTCATCTGCCAGGATTTCCTCCTTCCAGGTGTGTGCCATTGAGACCTCCCCTTTAGCTGTTGAATTTTGCATATTATACCATCATGAAATCAAATAAGCATCTTGAGGGCAGGATCTCTTCCTTCCATTTTGGCCTTTGCATCCACAAAGCCCATTTCTGCCACAAAGAAGGCACTAAGTAAATGCTTAATTTGTAGTCGCTTGATGGAGATGATTTTCTACCCTGAATAATACGGCATTCTAGTATATGTGTATAACTGAATTGTTCAATTAAGAAGGCCTTTGTGGGGCTTTGGGTTTTGCTCCTGATTGTAGTTTGCATTTTAATAGCATTGGTCCTTAATCTTACCTTCTGTGCTTCTTTATAGAAAAGTCTTAGCAGGAGACACGTATTTTTGTACTTTATCCACATTCCCCTCAGAACCTGCTTATTATCTCTGCTCACCCACTACCATCTTGGCTTTCAGGCTTTCATAGTCTATCTCCAGTCTCATTGGGCCTGAGCCATTAAAAATGTCAGTGCTCTTTTGTTTTCAATTAATAGATTTGGCTTCTTTACAACGGAGCTTATTCTCTTTCTATATTTATCCTTCCTCACCAGAAACCCAAAAGAGAAAGGAAGTGAGGATTTAAATTAAGGTGATATAGGTGGAATGGACAGCGCTAGACCAACTGGGCAGAAAAAAACCCTATAGGTGGCATAGTGGATAGCATGCCAGGCCTGCAGTCTGGAAAACTCATCTTTCTAAATTTAAATCCTGTCTCAGATACTACTGTGTGGCCCTTGAAAAGTCTTTTAACCTTATTTTTCTCAATTTCTTCATCTGTAAAATAAGCTAGAAAAGGAAAAGGCAAACCATGCCAGTCTCTTTGCCAAGAAAACTCCAAATGGGATCATGAGGAGTCAGGCAGGATTGAAATGACTTAACAACAAAAAGAATTGATTGATGGGAGGGACCAGGGAAGAAGAAGCAAGTTAAAGACATTGCCAAGTTTTGAGCCTGAGTGACTGAGTCACTACCATTAATAGAAGTTGGGAAATCAAGAGGAGCGGGTTGGAGCTGGACAGCAGGAATCAGCTTTTCTAAGTATGTTGAGTTTGAGGTGTCAGTAGGACAGCCAAGTGGAGATTCCTATCAGATTGCTCTGAGTTGTCCTTGTTGTGTTTCTCCTTTGTTCTCAAAGAAGACCGTGACATCAGGGAGATGATGACATGCCTTGCAGTTGATTCGGATTTGAGTGAGGGAGGGCTGTGCAATGTCACCAGCCTTACTTTCTCCTCCAGAGCCATGGGTCCAGTGCCCAGATATTTGTCAGGACAACTGGAGATGGCCCAGGATGCATTGGGAAATCCTGGCCCTTTTAGGTTAAGGTCTTTTCCATTTCTCGCTTTGAGTGAGAGACTGTCCATTCAGTGAATAGGCCTCTTTAAAGAAGTTACTCAAGGAATGGCCCCTTTAAAATATTTTTTTAAAAATCAAGCTTGGAGGAGAAGACCCTCAAGGTTCCTGGCCAAAAGAGAAACAGTTACTATTTAGTATTTATATTCGCTCTGGGCTAGGAGGGCAGGGACCTATTGTTGTCCAATCTGTGGGTTCCAGAGTGAATTGGGTTTAAGGCTTGGTTTTTGACAAAGAAATCTAGCTAGCCAGTAAATCGCAAGTTAAGGGGGCAGCTTTCAGCCATCAAAATGTACCTTCCCTTGAGCAGAGCACCCTCATGTAAGGGGAGAGAAGAGGTTGGGTTTGGGGAAGGGAGATGGAAGGAGTATAATGATAAAGGCAGGCACATAGAGGGGAGAGAAGAGGGTTCGGGACAGAGTCAAGATCACAGGCTTAGAATCAGAAGTATGATTCCATGTCATATAGTAAAACTTCCTTTTATGAATAAGGAAAGTGAAGCCCAGAGAAGTTGGTACCTGTGTGACCTTGGTAAATTCAGCACTTTTCCACTACTCTAAACTTGAGGAATGCCAATATTTAGGTGGGACAGAGGGAAAAAAGAGCTGGTAAATCAAGGAAACATAAGAGTTAGGAGGAGAAGTTGGAGAATGCAGAGTCATAGAAACCAAAGGCGGAAAGAATATCAAGGGAGAGCAGTCAACATCATCAAGTGCTTCAGAGAGGTGAAAGAGGGTGGGGGACTAGGAAAAACTAGCATGGGGCCAGGGAAATATCACTGGCTGCAGAATTTAAAGGACCTGGGTTCAAATCCTGCTTCTGATGCATGTGACCTTGGGCCTCAATTACCTCATCTGAAAAATGGGGGGAGGAAATAGGTGGCTTCTGAGTGTTATAAATACACTTATACTGTATAGGAATAAACAATGCTCATTGGAAAGCCAGGAAGGTTTTAATTATATTTTGTATTTATTCAGTCTGAATAAATTGGTACATCTCCTGAATGGACTACTGGAGAATACAAGGATTCAGACAAATGCCTGTCCTTTTATTGGCTCCCAATTCGAATCTCCCACCAGGTTCTTCATTGGCCAGATGCAACCTCCGACTGCCTATGTCATGCCCTCCTCAAATATCTCGTTAAGCATGCTTACAGGCCTCTAACCTTTCACCTGATCAGAAGCCTGGTCTCTGCTAGATGACAGCTCTGATTAGAACCAGTCACCTGACTTACAATCTGCTGTCACTACCCTGTGGAAACAAAACTCCTCCCACCATTTCTCACTTGAGGTTCCTTCCAGATCTATAATCCTTTGGATTTGGTCATCAGGGAGGTCTTTCGATAGAGCTGTGTTAGTAGAGACATGACAAAAAGGTGAACAGCTGGTAAGGGAAGGTATTTATTAATGGCTAGTATTTATTATTAGTAGTCATCTTCAAAATTGAAACAATAAGGTGACAAATCTATTGCCTACATCTCTCCATTAACCATGTAAATAATGAAGGTATTTTCATCAAAGAAAGATGAACATAGTGGGCCAAATCTCACAAAATAAGAGAATTGGGAGAAGGAGCCTGAGCATGCAGTAGGAACTGTTGGGCCCAGAAAAGGCAATGAATGGAGGCATGAGGAAAATTGAGAGTATGAGAAAAAACTAGCAGAAGTGGACTAACGTAGGCAGAAGAAACATTGCCAGGTTATAGCTGTGAAGGAGGGAGTCCAGGAGAAACTCAGGAAGGAAATTAGCAAGCGAAAGGTTTCTTGGACCCAACAGAGGAAGATGGGAGGCATTTATTGTCCCAGCCACTTTCTTCCTTTCAACTAGCAACTAGATTTTCCACTTCTTTTATTTTTATTTAGCAAGCAGATATTTATCTACCTCAACTAACCTGAATTCATTTCCTCCAGATCTGTCAGATAAATGTCTAGTGTAAACAAGGGGAAATGTTTACTTCAGAATAAAGGTCTTTAGCAATGACATTTGCATTCCAGCCATGAGAGAGTATCTTACAAATGATGCTTGTCCATTTATTGGAGGAATTTAAGATGAAGAATCTAGTAGGCACTCCAGCCAGCCTTTGATTAGTGTCACAGCGATAGAGGCAGTTCCCACTTTAAGAATGTGCCCTTGAAAATTCATTCGTGAATCAGTTTGGAAACTGGGATACAATTACCCAGAAAAATGTTATAGAATGGCACTAAGTTGCCAGGTCAAACCATGTAAGCCTACTTAAATTAAAATATAGATGATGTGTAAGAAATGTGCAATGAAAAAAGATTAGTAAACAATTATGTCGCAAAACTAGTCACCAGATAAGACTAACAATGTTGAGTAAGATAGAGTATCTTATTCGGCTTGATTGCTAGTACCTAAGGAGGTTTAATTAAAAGACAATTTATTTCTCATATCTGGCCCTTCCTTTCCATCTAATTGCCACCATTCTAGTTCAGATTATACTTGCCATTCCCCTCCTTATCTAAGATGTAAAGGTTTCTGTTTTCCAAGGTCCTCTTCATGTCTGCTTCACCAGCCCATTCATATTACTCCCTTACTCGAAAACAAATGAATCAATTAATACAGAAACATTTGTTAAGCATGGAAAATACAAATATAAAAGTGAGATTGTCCCTGCCCTCAAGGAGCTCACATTCAAATAAGTGGGAGACAAGCACACAGAGGAGAGGTAGTATTGAGAGAAAGTTGGAGTTCTTGTTTTGGAGAGCAAGAGGGATATGGAGCTGGCCAACTGGGCAATCAATCGAAAAGTACTTTCTAGAAGCAAGGTTAGCAGTGATTTGATTAGGGAGCATAAGAAGAAGGTGAAGGATGGGATATCGCAGTGTATGCATAAGGTGACAAACCTGATATTAAAGGGTGAGGGGGGACAGTTAGAAGGGATGTAAAGCATGGTCTTATCTGGGGCTGGCTAGACACACTCACTAATCAAGACGCTCAGAAATCTTGAGTTAGTTCTCATCAACTATTGAATAAGACAACCTTTTGTCCTCATACTCAAGGTTCTCCCAGGGTTCGTTAGCTGGAGCAGACTTCAGCTCCCCTGGAGAACTGATGGTTTAATTTTCAGCATGAGCATTTAAACCTCTGAAATTGGACAAGCCCTACAAATCAAGGCCTCCTTTGTTTTTATTTTTTCTTTGCCTAGACATAAGAAGGTGATGCAGAAAAGTATTCTAATGCAAATTAAACTTAAAATTACAGGGACTTTTTGGGGGGCGGGAGGGCAGAGAGCCAATTGTTAAACATTTATCAGCACACCATTGCCTGACAATAATCCATTTTTGCAATCCTTTTTTCAACCTACTATCCTTTAAGTTTGCACTGCTCTCCTTGAGTACCATTACTCACCATTTCCTAGTATAGCTTTATCATCTCTCTTTCTTATACTCAGAATAGATTCCTCTTCCATTCCTAACTCTCAAAATCCTTTTATATTTTCAAAGATCAGTTCAGTGACCTCCTTCTCTTTTCTTTTTTTTTCAATTTTTCTAATTTACAGTATTTTAATCAATTTTAGAAAAAGGTTCTCTTTCATCTCCCTTCTTGTAATAAAGAAAAACAATTGAATCAAAATCATAATACAGTTATCCACATTGAAAATGGCAACCATGAAGTCACCCCTGCCCCCCACACACATTTCTGTTCTGAGGAAAGAGGTATTTCATTCTCCATTCTCCAGGACCTTCAATTCTTTTTTAGTTTTTTTAGAATTTGGCTTCATTTTACTAATCTTTTTATTCACATTGATATAGTCATTACGTGTACTGTTCTTCTGGTTTTGCTTACATCAGTTTTCATCAGTTCATACAAATCTTCCCATGTTTCTCTGGAATCCTCCAAATCACCATTAGTAACTTCGGCAATATACTATTACATTCCTGTACCATTGTTTTTTCCATTATCCTCCAGTTGCTGAGCACCCACTTCATTTTTAGTTCTATGCTATTATAAAAAAAGTGCTGCTCTGAATACTGCTACATATATAAAGTTAAGCCACAAAGTATTATGTGTGTGCCTATGAATTCCTAGATATACCAATAACCCTCAGGACAGGGCTTCCAATCATCCACCAGAGCCAGGAGTAACTTAACAAATTTCAGAAGATCCCAAGTTGTTGTAGCTGCCTCCTTTAACCTTTTTTTTTAAGTTTCCCTCTCTTTCCTTCTCTTCAGTTAAGGTATAGAATGAAGAAGTAGCTAGTGACTTGGTCTCCCTACAGTCTAGGACTCCACTGAGACCATCTTCAATGTTGTCTCACCTACTCTAGTAACACCTCTGCATGGCTGAGCCCAGCTTTTCTTGGGATCACAAAATCTGCCCTTTCCTTACAATACTTAGAGGGAGATCCTGTCTAGGGCTCTAGCTGGCTCTAGCTAGATTTAAAAATCTAGCTGGCTCCATATGTGGTCCTAGGGATCTAGTTGGTATGGACACAAAAGTAAAAGAAAGTTAACATTCCACGTTTTAATAGGAACAAAAAGCTCTAGTAACTAATTTTTAAACTCTGCTACTTGGCCTTACATATGTAGAGCTAGGGAAGCAGGGTCCAGCTGAAAAAAAATTTTTTTTACCTAAGAGGATAAAGTTGAAGAATTTGTTCTATATTTTATAGGTTGCAAGGGTTTGATTGCAACATTCATATTTTTCAAAGTAAAATTTATTAATCTTTTTAAATTATGCCTAGTTAAATTTGTTGGAGTAACAAAAATAATGTCCTTTATGATTAAGACTTCAAGACATCTTTAAAAAATTTCCTTTTTTTAACTCCATATTTTATTATTTAATATTTTTTAGTTTTCAGCATTGATTTCCACAAGATTTTGAGTTACAAATTTTCTCCCCATTCCTACCCTCCCCCTACTCCAAGGTGGCATATATTCTGATTGCCTCATTGCCCAGTCAGTCCTCCGTTCTGTCACCCCACTTCCCCCGCCATCGCCTTTCCCCTTACTTTCTCATAGGGCAAAATAGATTTCTATGCCCCATTGCCTGTATATCTTAATTCCCAGTTGCATGCAAAAACAACTTTTTTTTTGAGCACCTGCTTTTAAAAATTTGAGTTCCAAATTCTCTCCCCTCTTCTCTTCCCACTTCCTTCCCTAAGAAGACAAGCAATTCAACATAGGTCACATGTGTATCAGTATGTAAAACACTTCCACAATACTCATGTTGTGAAAGGCTAACTATATTTCCTTCCATCCTAACCTGTCCCCCTTTATTCAGTTTTCTCCCTTGACCCTGTCCCTTTTTGAAAATGTTTGCATCTGATTACTTCTTCCCCTATCTGCCCTCCATTCTAACATCCCCCCCTTTTTATCCCCTTTTCCCCTACTTTCCTGTGGGGTAAGATACCCAATTGAGTGTGTATGTTATTCCCTCCTCAAGTCAAATATGAGGAGAGCAAGACACTCATTCCC
>JAQQSZ010010010.1:0-12623 GCA_028646595.1 Phalanger gymnotis
GTTTTCTTTTTTGGAACTCATGAGACTGCTTTTTTGGGACCAAAGGATATATTTCCTTACTCAGAAAATAAAGATAAATATGGCAAACCTAATAAGAGAAAGGCTTTAACGAAGGATTATGGGATATAGACAATAACCCCAAAGTGAAGTTTTCTAGTCAACAGGCATCTACAAAACAGTCAAATGCATCTTCTGATGTTGAGACTAAGAAAAAGAAACTAGTGCTTCAAAAGAAGATACTGACCATGAAGAAAAAATAGCAGTGAAGATGTGACTAAAACAATGGACGTGACCACTCCAAAGGCTGCTAGAAGAGGAAGAAAGAGAAAGGCAGAAAAGCAAGTAGAAACTGAGGAAGCAGGAATAATGACTGCTGCAACAACAGCAACATCAGTCTCTCCAAAAGTGAGTCCTAAAAGAGGAAGACCATCATCTACAGAAGTAAAAGTTCCAAAACCAAGAGGGAGACCCAAAATGGTGAAACTGCCTTGTCCTTCAGACAATGACAATATTACTGAAGAGGATAAAAGTAAAAAAAAAGTTCAAGATGAAAAACAACCAAAAAAGCAGTTGAAAAAGGATGAAGAGGTCCAAAAGGAAGAAGATAAGCCAAAGAAAGAACCAGACAAAAAGGAAGGGAAGAAGGAAGTTGAGCCAAAAAGAAAAACTGCTACAGCAAAAGCAGGCTTTGCATCAACTTCTGATTCTGAAGAGGAGGGTGAAGATCAAGAAGGTGAAAAGAAGAGAAAAGGAGGAAGGAATTTTCAGGCTGCTCATAGAAGGAATATAATAAAAGGTCAGCATGAAAAAGAAGCAGCAGACAGAAAACACAAGCAAGAGGAGCAAATGGAAGCTGAACTGCAGAATAAAGATGAAAGCAAGAAGCCAGAAGTTAAGAAAGTGGAGAAGAAACAAGAAACCTCAATAGACTCTCGACTTCAAAGGATACACGCAAAAATTAAAAACTCCCTCAAAATTGATAATCTTGATGTAAACAGATGTATTGAGGCCCTTGATGAGCTTGCATCTCTTCAGGTCACCATGCAGCAAGTACAGAAACACACAGAGATGATCACAACGTTAAAGAAAATAAGATGCTTTAAAGTTAGTCAGGTTATTATGGAAAAGTCTACAATGCTATACAACAAGTTTAAGAACATGTTTTTAGTTGGTGAAGGAGAGTCTGTTATTACACAAGTGCTGAAGAAATCACTTGCTGAACAAAGACAACATGAGGAGGCCAATAAAACGAAAGAACAGGGAAAGAATGGTCCAAATAAAAAGCTAGAAAAGGAACAAATAGGTTCGAAAACTTTGAATGGTGCATCAGATGCTCAAGACAATAACCAGCCAAAACACAATGGAGAAAGCAATGAGGAAAGTAAAGATAGGCATGAAGCCACCACAAAGAAAAAAACATCCAGCAAAGAGAGGGAGCCTGAAAAAATTCCAAAGGACTCAACAGTAGAAAACTAATTTTGAAGAGAGGATTGTCACAATTTTTTCATTTAAAAATTTGACTGCTGAAAGTTTTAAATAATTTTTATAAGCATAGGTTTTGATGTTTTAGAACTTGTTTTTTAAGGGGAAACATTCCCTGTATATATCTTCATTTTAAAAGTAAACATTCTTGCTGATTGTATTTGTGCAGTATTAACCGCTATATATACACAGTAAATGTGTCTGGGGGAGATTCATTTAGGAAATGTTAAACTGCTTTTATTTCTTAAGAGTTATAATTGTAGTATATTTTTTGATTACTGTATGTTAATGTGTAGTTAATGGTGGGCAAGAAGTTACTTTTTTAACTGCCACCTGTATAAACCCTTCCCATGTTCCTAAATAGCTTGGTATTTTTTTGTGCCTAGTTTTTACAAATCTTGTATTTACTGGATTGTCTTTTCACTGTTTGTGTCTTTTGTAGAAGTTAAGCATTTTTATAGTAGCTAACATATTACTTCTGTATAAGAATACTCACCCTTTTATAGAAATTAGTATTAATCTTGCAAACTCCATTTGCCAAGTTTTCCTGCTTTGAGACAATCCAAGTTTTGATGCCTTTTTTTTTTAAAGCAGTTGGGTAACCCAGATGGCAATTTGGGAAGTAGTAACTTTCTTTTTTAACAGGCAAAAATCACATGTATGTTTTCTTTCTTTCTTTTTTTGTAGTAGTTGGCCATAGCTTTACAAATGAAGCTGGATAAATAGGGTTACTAATTACTCTTTAAGAAAGTGGTGATCTAGAAAGTTAATGGTGGTTACTGGGAACAGTCAAATCTATGGAATTCTTGTCAACAAATTAACCTTACCATTAGGTGGAAAGACTGGAGGCACTTAAGACAGGGAGTACTACCTTTATGGAACAAAAAGGTGCTCTGATATGAGGCATTCCAGATTTAACTAAACACTCGCAATGTTGAAGAGAAAAATTGACTATATAAACTCAGTTAACATGTAAATATGCCCCCACATAATTCTTTTGGTAGCTCATGGGAGAGACATTATTAAAATACTGGTTTTTCTGTCCATTGGGTATAGTTTGCATTTTTTTTAATCATTGTTTGCCTTTGTCCCAGAATCTGAAATAAGAATACATTTTGTTTAATTGGATAAGCCAGCTAAGGCAACCTGTAGTGTGCTTTCATTAAATGTTAAAGTCTGACTGTGCATGCATCCATGTAGATGTCATCCCTCCACCCAAGTTAGGAAATTGCAAAGATGCCCAAGACCTCTATGAAGACCCCTGTATATGGGACAAAATGAGGGGACACTTGGATAACGACGGCCATCAGTAAAATGCTGTATGCTTTGGCAGGATGCTCTCCTTAAATCTGCCCTTTGTGCTCATTTATAGAGGAAGTAAGGGAGCTGTAGAGAAATAAAATATCGAATCAGATTTATACAAACATGGAGTAACAAAGACAGAGCCTTAACTTCCTTCTCTGGATGTGAAGTACAAGGCTTTTCCCACCATGCCCTGCTGCCTTCACATTAAGTGCCAGCAAGTTTTGCTGACTATCAAAATTAATTAGATTTCTTGGTATAGAAATTAGGGTTTCTGTAAATGTTGTAATTACCATGGGCTCAGTTGGAAATACTTCTTATAGAGTATAATGCTTTATTTCTTCCCGTGGTATTTTAGTCCCACTACTTCCAGTCAAGGTCAAAACCAGGAAACGCAGGAACATGTATGCTATTATTTTTTTAAAAAAAAAGGTTAAACACACTTCCTTTTATGAGACATCGGTTTTGCTTCGTTTGGGTATTTCAGTGCTAAAAATAATTTAGTTCATGTTTCTTGGAATGAAGCTAACTAAATTTGTGTCTTCATTTGCTGAAAGGTTTGGCTCATACTTTACATAGCTGATTCTTGAGAAGAATATTTCTCAAAGAACCTTGCTTCCTACTCTGTAGTGAATAGAAAAAAGATTCTTGCAGTCTGGGATCTGGACAACAGTCTGCAGCAAGGGCAAGGGTGTTTCCTATTTATTCTACCACCTAAAAGACTTCTTAGAAAAAATGGGAAAATATTTAAAAAGAGGCTAGTCTTTAAAGGAAGATGCTATAGTGTGGGTGATTACGTTGCTTGAGATTATGGGCTCATTATTCAGTTAAGTAACAGATCAGACGGTTTTCATGACTATCAGCTTTTTTTTTTTATCATGGTGACTTATAAAATAGGTAGAACTACAAAATAAGCTTTAGCCTTGTGGCCCCCTTTCACTTCCTTGGTGAATAGGGAACTGGGGGTGTTGAGAATTACCCAGTTTTGTGAGCCAAGACAGTGAATTAGAGGCATCAACCCAGACTAACTCTCTTGACATTGCCCTTCAAACAACTTTTTGAAAATGCCTCAAATCAAAATTTGGAGCAGCAGAGCCAACAAAAGGTTGGAGTGCGACACTTTTCTGGCCTAAGACAACTTAGGAGGTCTGAAGGAGAGGTCAGTGACACTGGGGTGGAAGCTTGTCCAGAGTGCAGGCAGAGGAGGCAGAAAGAGTAGCCATAGTATTAGAAGAAACTTTGGGAGCTCTTAGCTCAGAGGTGGTAAGGGGGTTGGACACCTGGTCACAAGGAGATTACAGGGGACCCTTTGCTGGTATTGATTGGCAGCTCTGTTGCCTATATATATAGCTCTGAATTACAGTTCTAGGGTAGAGAGGAGTTCTGGTGGTCAGGTGATCTGGTGGGAGCAGGGGCCCTGGTTGTATTTCTAGGGCAAGAGGAGTGCTAGTGCTTGTAGTTGCAAGGGGACCAAGGGCCCTTCCTGGGTAAAGACCAGGAGAGCAGTGACCTCAACTCTTCCAGGATCACTCCACTTAAGAAGCCCCCAAAATTTGTAGACTCCCAGAACTAGCTCTGAAAACAGTAGCACAAAAAAGTTTAAAGCTTCGAATAGTACCTCCCCATCCCCAGATAAGCAGAATTCAACTTTAACATAAAGTTCAAAGTCAAGAAATAGTCTAGAAAAATGAGCAAACAACAACAAAAAAAAGAACTCAACCATAAAAAACTACAGGGGCAGGACAGACCAAGACGTAGACATTACTATGAAAGCAGCTACAAACAAAGCCTCAAAGAAAAATGCTAATGAGATCTAACCTCAACAAAAATTCCTGGAAGAATTAAAGGAAAAGGCAAGAGTGATAGAGGAAAGAAGAGGAGAAATGAGAGTGATGCATAGTGATGGCACAGTGAACTGGTCCAACCATTTTGGAGAACAATTCGGAACTATGCTCAAACGGCTATAAAAATAGTGCATCCCTGTGATCTAAGCAATGCCACTAGTAGGTCTGTATCACAAAGAGATCAAATAAGAAGCAAAAGGACCTATATGTTTAAAAATGTTTATAGCAGCTGTTTTTGGGGTAGCAAAGAATTAGAAATTGAGGATGTGCTCATCAGTTGGGGAATGACTGAACAAGTTATAGTATATGATTATCATAGAGAACTATTGTGCCGTGAGAAATGATGAAGGGGTTGGCTTCAGAAAAACATTCCAAGACATATATGAACTGATCCAAAGTGAAATGAGGAGAACCAAGAGGAGAGCCATTATGCACAGTAACAACAGTGTTGTAATGATGGTCAACAGAGCAATACAATGATCCAAAATATTTCCAAAGGACTTGATGAAAGAAAATGCTATCTCCCTCCAGAGAGAGAACTGCTGAACTCTGAGTGCTGCCAATTCAAGTATAATTTCCTCACATTATTTCTCTTGAGTTTTTTATGATTTCATATGTATGATTTATATCATGTTGCTTGCTTTCTTAGTGGGTGAGAGAGCGGGTGGGAGGAAGAGAGAATTTGGAACTCAAAATTTAAAGAGAAAAGAATGCTAAAAATAAATAAATTTTAAAATGTTAAAAAAGAATTACCCCATTTTTAGACAATCTACAACCATTAATTTAACAGTTGCTACTCCTAATCTGGTAGTCTTGGTCCATTAATTGAATTGATATATCACTCATAGAATTAGACTGCATTCGTATTTACATTCTTTGCTGTACATAAAGCCAAAAGACAAAGAAGTTACATCCAAATTGAAGGATGGCTCTCAGATTCTCCTTGGAGATACAAACAGTGGTGGTGCTGGAGGTGGTTTCATTGTGCGCCCAAAGACACAAAATAATCATGTCCCGAATTCTTTGTACATCTCTCCTTGAACTGCTCCTGAGGAGCATAAATAAGCAAACAGATTGCATGATGATAATGGCAGCATGCATTCCAGCATCTCTGGCTGAGGGTGAAGCTAAGAAATTCTAGGAAGAGCTTAACATGATCCTTGAAACTGGGGCTTCTCAAAATCTTTCCACTTGCGGCCCCTTCAGCACTTCTTACACCCCCATATGGGGTTGCGACCAAACCAAGTTAACAGATGCCTTGATGGTTGGTGACTCGAATGTGAAGGTGGGCGCGAGGAAAGAATGGAAGAAAATATGGCTCAGTCTGAAAAGGCAGAAGAGGCCACAGGCTTGCAGATTACTTAGGAGTGTGGACATTTTACGTTTTCCTTCAAGAATAGAGCTGGAAGGTCCTGAACATGGCAACCTCACAGCAGCTCTATATTTAGTGGAACTGACTCCCTTGTAACAATGACAGCTCTCTTTTGATGCAGAAATCAGATAAAAATCAGCTAGTTCTGTGAGGCCCCATCATCAGTATCATATTAGAATATAGCATAAAGAGTAAGGAGATGACTCATTTGAATGCAGCAGCTCTGATTCTACCTGGCTAAAGGATCTGTCAAGTCTGAAGCACCGTTAAGTAGTCAAATAAAAACATTGACTGATTGCCTCAATTACAACAGACAGCTGTTTGAGTTAGTCTGTTCTGGGTCATACACACATAGCCCTTTGTCTGAGGAAGGCCTTCAAGGCTGCCTTTTATATGATATGGCTCATGTCAACATACATAGCACTCACACACACATATTCCTGTTTTAAAAAATGTGTGTGTGTATATATACACACAGTGTATATGTATGTATTGTGTCTATGTGTGTGTGTATATATATATGTATATATATATAATGTGTATATACGTATGTGTGTCCATATCTGTCTCATCTGTCTATCTATCTCTGTCTGTCTGTCTATCCATCCATCCATCCTGTCTCTCTCTGTCTATCTGTCTATCTCTCTACGTGTCTATCCTATCTATCTGTCTATCTATATCTATCTATCTATCTATCTATCTATCTATCTATCTATCTATCTATCTGTCTATCCATCTATCCATCCTGTCTATCTATCCATCCTGTCTGTCTATCTATCCATCCTGTCTATCTATCCATCCTGTCTATCTATCCTGTCTATCTGTCTGTCTTTCTGCCTGTCTATCTATCTGCCTATCTGTCTGTCTATCCTGTCCGTCTGTCTCTGTCTTTCTCTCATCTTTGATGGGTGCTGCAGATAGACAATGAACCAGGCCCAGAATCCAGTGGGAAGAGAACATTTGGCTGGATCTCATTTGGAAAGTTTCCCACCTACTTTCCAAGCTATCTCCCAACCCCAAAGAACTCTCCACCTCCCCACCTCTTCAGGGAGGGAGGGATCAGAGAAAATAAGACCAAGCCCTCTTTTCTGAATCAGCTTGTTCTTAGGTGTGTTATCTAGTTTTGAATCATAGATTACCCTGTTTCAGGAGGATTATAGTGGCAGGTGATCCAGTAGACAATAAACAGATGCATGGTGGGTGTACGTTGATTCCAGCATCTTATTAAAGATGATTCGTGTGCAAACTGGCTTAAAAGTCGTTATTATAGACATATATGAACTGAAAAAGAAAGGGGGTTGTTCATGTAGTTAAAGATGGCAATATAAGTGTGACAGTGTTGTTTCTGAACCAGAGGAAGGCAACCAGCATATTGGGAGTATGTTTTGTGGAGAATTTTCAGGAAAACATGCGTGGAAAAACAAAAGTTGTCCAAGGTGAGAAGACATGGAATGGATATGAACCATCATAGGGAGGAAGAGTACCCATTTGGCTAAGAACATGCATCCACCATAATCAGTGGCATTCAGTTTGCTACAGGAGCTATAGATTCATTGATTTCCAGAATATTAGTGTTGAAAGGGACCCTAGACACCATCTGGGCTAAAATGTCCAAGGATGAGCAAACTTTGACGACTCAGCTCGACTGGTCATCCAGCCTTTGCTTAAAAACTTTCCTCTAGAAAGAAGAAGAGGCCCACAGCACTTTGTGAGAGTTCCGATGGTTACTTTTTGCTCATATTATGTTGATGCCTGCTTCTGAGCAGCCCGCATCCATCATTCCTCAGTCTACTGTCTGGGACCAAGCAGAATGAAGCCAGTTTATCCTTCAGATGCTGCAGCTCTTCTGTTCTCCAAGCTAAGTATCCCTGATTCCTTCAGTTGATCATCAGGAAGCATGAGATCCTCAAGTTCATACCTGTCCAGTCCAGCCTTTCCCCAGTGTTCTCTAGCTTCCCACAATACGGTTTGACCAGTGAGATCAGCTGGATTGTCACCTGGTCCTGCACCCGAGGCTTCTCTCAGTGAGCCGGGATTGCTAGGCTGGTTTCTTTGCCTTCTGAATGATGCTCTCGGCTCCTTTTGAGTTTGCAAGCACACCAAACACCCCAGATCTTTTGTCATTTGAGCTGCTTTCTAGTGATGCCTCCCCCATCTCTTACTTGTGAAGTTTATTTTGGGTTTAAGTGTAGAGACTATTTATCACTCTAAAATTTCATCTTTTGGGATCATGATCCTTTTCTGAGCAGTGAGGGGAGAGGGAGGTAGGAATGAAGAGGGAAAAGAGAAGATTTGGAGCAGCTGTGGCCAGTGGGAAGGGCACAGTTAAGTGGTTTGGTCAACACTTGGCCAAAATTGAATTCTCTCGATCCACTTGACTAGTAGCCTCTATAATATCGTTATTTATATATGATAGCAAAAAAAAATTGTACTTAATTTGCCTCCAAAAAATCCCTCATTTCAACAGCAGTATTCACTTGGTGATGCCATATGGTTCTGCACTATGGAATACCACAATCTTCCAAGAGTCAGAGTTGCATATGGGCGTGTGGTAGGAGAACACAGGTGGTGTCTTATTGCCAACAACTCCTGGCATTTGCCAAAGGGTGTAAAAAGCATCATCATCCAGGCTGAGCCTGAGCATGTCAGTCACACATTGAGAGTGAAGGAGGAGAAATGTCCAGGGCCCTCGTAGTCTTTCACTGGGCTATCTAGAGGGAGGCTTCCTGTATGTAGATCCTTTGGGGAGGAATTCCTGAGCTATGTGATCCCAGATCCCAGGGGATGGGGAGCACAGGTGCGTTGAAGTGAATGAATAAGATGCTTGGTGTCCGCTCCCGTGATTCGGGGGGAATTATCACTCCACAGAAGTGGTTGCCACATCAGTGACCTGTCTGGAATGGTTTAATTGGTGCTAGCAAGGTACAAAGGAAAGTGCTCTGGGCATGGGCTTAGGGGGCCTGCTTTTTTAGCTGTGAGCTGGGTGATCTTGCACAAGGCCTTTGATGCTGTGGGGCCTGAGTTTCCTCTCCTGCTTTGTAGCTGATTTCGTTCTAGTTCTGAATGAGTGCTGTGAAGAAAATGCCTCACACACCTTCAGGCCCCATGGTAGTGGGTGAATGCTTATTCAGAATGGGCGTCTTGCATACGGATCTAGCTGAATGGAGTGAGTGACCCATTGAAGTTCCTATAAGCAATGTCTGCTACCTCCATACCACTCAGGAGGAGACTGGAGGCATCATCAGAATCAGGAAGACAAAAGAACAACACCGTCTCCAGTTATCTGAATAATGTAGATAAGAAAACGTGCATTTAGCTTGGATTACCTATTCTGTGCAGACTAAAATATATGTTTTTGTCCTGAAATACAGGTGTAATTTGCTTATGGATAGAGATCTTTTGTGTTTTCACTGTTTGTGTCTTTATATTGGCAGGAGAGAGGAAAATGGATTTTGTAATTCCTGGCATGAAAACATTTGTCCCAAAAGTATACTATTTTTGTGGCCTTAATTATCTAGATATTTCCCCCCATTTCCTTACTTCATTTTCTAGATGTCGACATAATCTAAATTGCTTTCATTAGTAAGAACAAAACCCACTGCCCTCCTGGATGTCATTTCCACAGTGGGATCGGTATGGAAGCCTTGATTCCTGTCTGTCTTATCCTTTGAGAATGCTCCATGTTAGGTTACCAAACGTCATTTGCAGTAGGGATCATCATGTAGAATTTTGATGAAGGGACTTATTGAATGACAGCGACAGATTAGATCAGATACCGTCTTGCCAAAAGGAAGTGTAATATAGTGAGCAGACCATTCTGGACCTGCGGTCAAGTCCTACTGGCTGTATTCTCTTTTTGTGACCTTGGGCAGGTCTCTATCTTAGTCATCTAGACAACTCTAGACTCTCAGCTGGACAACATGTGTTTGCAGTGGTAGCTAACTAGCTGCTGGTCTTTAAGTCGTGCTACTTTTTGAGGGGAGGATTGCCTAGAGGTTCATGACTATTGATTGTGTTGATTGGAGGCAGATAGGCCAGTTAGTTTAAATTTCATCTTGAGGCACAGAAAATAGATCTGAAGTTCATAGCATCAGTCCTTTTGGTCATTCAGCTCCTACTGAGTTATAACTGTAGTACCATTGATCTGGAGCTCGAGGACCTTGAGGATCATCGATTTCAGCCCCCTCGTGATCTTGAGGAGGACGCTGAAGCACAGAGACGGAACTGAGCCAGATTTGTACAAGCGGGGATATGGGCTTTGGAGGGCGCTGTACTGGCAGCCCCTCAGCAGCCGCTCCAAAACAACTCATCCTAGAACTTACTTAGCAAGAATGTTTAATTAAAATAGGAAGCTCCTGTATGGCCCAGGTCCCTCCTCTCCTTCGAGTTGGAGGGGACCATGTCCCTGACGAGCAGACATAATTCACTTGGAGATCTTTAGAGAATGGGACCCTTTGACCTACCAAAGCAACTGTCTCCACTTTGCGATGGTTTGAATCTGTAAGTTTTCCCTTATATCAAGCCTAGGTTTGCTTCTCTTCAACTGCTGCCTCTCGTTCTTAGTTCTGGGGCCAAGCAGATAGCGTCTGTACAATCTTTTTGATTACAGAAGAGTTCTTCAGATACTGGAGAACGTCTCTCATGTTCCACCTGAGAGACAGAGCATCAAGCTGCTCCTGGGGAGGATGTCTTGGAGGAGAGGGAGCTGGGGAAGGGGCAAGAACCAAGCAGGAGGTCACTCCTGGTCAAGCTCTCCTGGTGAGTGGTTATTTTGGCTGTTAGGAGCTAAGCTACTGAGGAAGTACAGTGCTTTCAGCACCTTCTAAACTTTGATGCCCTGCTCTGAAGCCTCAGTCACTGCTCCAGTTAGACCTGTTCATGTGGCAGGATCCTGAGACCTCCCCCATCTTGGGGCCCTACCTTGGGATGCTGGTCAGTGTCCTTAAACTCTAGCACTCAGATTGAGTGGAGTAATGCTCAGGATTAGAGAAGGGCAAAGGCAGAACCAATTTTCTTTTCAATTGGCAAACATCTGCCTTCTCTTTACCACCATCTCCTGTCCCCAGTAAGAATGAAAGAAAAATATAATCTGTTAAAAAACATGTGTAGTTAAGCAAAATAAATTTCCACATTGACCATGTCCAAAATCCAAATATATACACACTTATGTTTATATGTGTATATATAATATATCTGTATATATATTATATGTGTGAATACACACGTCTCATTTTACACTCTGAGTTTTTCATGTCTCTCAGAAAGTAGGTATCATGTTTCCTTATTAGTGTTCTGGAATCATGGTTGGTCATTATGCTTATCAGAATTCCTAAATCTTTTAAAGTTGTGTGTCTTTACCATATTGTTATATAAATTGTTCTCCTGGTTCTAGCTTCACTTTATACTGTCACTTTATATGAGTCTTTCCAAGTTTCTCTGAAACCATCCCCTTCATCATTTCCTACAACACAATAGCATCCCATCACATGTATATACCAACTCTCATTCAGCCATTCCTCAATTAATGGATGACCTCCTCAGATTCTCATTCTTTGCCAGCTCAAGAAGAGCTAGAAATAGTTTTTTATATCCTTCATTAGAATTTGTTCTGCCTAGGACCAATCCCATCTTCAGACTACCCTCCCTCCAAACCCCTCTCCTCTCCTTCCTTTCCTATTTGCCTGTTGAGTAGGATGCATATGTGAACTGACTTCTCTGTGTATATTTTTCCTTCCTTTCATCAGTTCAACCGAGGGTGAGGTTCAAATGCCAGCCACTCTCCCTACCCCTCCCCTTAGTTTGTATAGGTGTCCACTTGAACTCTCTGATTATGAGAGATAATTTCCCCTAACATTCCTTTCCCTCCCTCCACCTTCAAGAATATTCTTCTTCCCTTCTCTTTTTGATTCTAACCCTAAATTATTCTTTTAAGAACATGAAGACCCAACAGAACTACTCCCAGGTCCTTCTGACTACTTGTCTAATCTCTATGACAGCTTGGGTTCTGAGGGAACACATAGATCAGCTTAGGTGAGCACTTTATCCTTGTGTAGTCTCTTATGATTGTTCACTGGTGTTTATCTTCTTATATTTCTCTCAAATTCCTGTGTTTGAACTCTAAAGTTTCTATACAGCTCTGGTCTTTTTATTTTTTTTAGTCAGGAATGCGTGGAAGTCCTCTATTTTATTAAAGGTGCACGTACTAGGATTACACTCACTTTTGGCTGCAGTCCTGTATCCTTTGCCTTCTGGAATGCCGTATTCCAGGCTCTTTGCTGTCTTGTGGGTAGTGGCTAAATCGCTTGTGCTCCTTACTCTGCCTCTTCATTGCTTTCATTCTTTCTTTTTGACTGCTTTGGATATTTTTTCCTTTGACCTGGAACCCCTGGGAGGTCATTTTACTCTTCCTTAACTGACGGGCTATCCCATTTTCTACAGAAAACTTCTACAGAACTTCTTGTCTCTCCTTAGACCTCCCATGGCACCTCGTACCCCAGCCCTCTGTGCTTAGGACTTTGTCTCATACTTCACTGAAAATGTTGAGGCAGATCAATCAAAGAGAATTCCTTTCTCTCTCCTTGTCATCTCACATCTTGAAGAAACCTTCCCCCGCTCTCTCTTCC
>JAQQSZ010010011.1:0-12622 GCA_028646595.1 Phalanger gymnotis
TTTTTTTTTTGCTTTTTTCCCCCTTATATCATTAGTGCCTAGCCCAGCACAGTAAGTACATAATAAGTCCCTGTTGAATGGAATTTATTTAAATTTATTAATTAAAGAAATTGGATTAGATGATTTCTAAGATTCTAAGCAGCTAAAAATTTATGATCTTATGATTAAGCAGGGAGATAAGAAATATGCACAAGTAACTATAATTCAAGGCCAGATGATATAAGAGAAGTAATGCCAAGTGAAAAGAAAGTATTAAGATTCTTCTAGCCATGTCCCAACAGCCTTGGCCAAGAACTGAAGTTATGTCCTTGCATTGGACTAGAATTATGTTTCTAATGCAGATGGAAAGTCAACCAAAAGGTCCATTTACTGTCAGTAAGATTCAACTTTGGACCAAAAACAAGCCTGGAAAGGTATGAAAAAATTCCAATAGAACATGTATGAGTAAAATTGTTTTTCTCACCAACCAACTATTAATTTTTTTAAGCAATTGCAGGCAATTGGTGAGGGCCTAGAAAGAACTCTGCTGCCATCTAGGTGCTTTTCTGGTCCAAGGCCTTTATAAACACATCACAATAACCAGGGTCCTGTCAGAAGGAAGTTTCTGTAACCACTCAATGGGGAAAATTAGTTTCTTAATGTGTTACCTCAGAGAACAAAATTCATTTCCTTTCAATGACTTCCAGATTCAGTTGCCTATGGGCTTTTCAAAGTCCAAGTCATACTAGTCTTATGATACCAGGAAATTAAAATGCAAAGTGGAAAGCTCAACAACAAATGGCTCACATTTGAAGTGTTTTCTCCAGCTCAGATCTGTCCATAGAAAGGAGTCAGATGGAGATTGGTGAAGATGACGTTTGGCCTGTACCAATCACAGCCAATCTTCCCTCCAGCTCAGTGACATTCTTTTCCTAGCAGATGACTTTATAAGTACACATATATGCTTCTACTATAAAGTCAAAACAAATGGGAATGTATGAAGGAATATAAAAGAGCAAATGAAAAAAATAGAAATGATAAGAGGGAACAAAATTTTAAAAATGGGCTTAAAATGGAAACTGCATGAGCATGTATAGAAGAAAGTTGTTGAACTCTTTTCTAGAATTTCTAAACCACAAAATTCTATTTAGACAGAAAATTTTGATTAATCCTAGCTCAATTTTTTTGTTGCTTTTCCTAGTAACAGCCTGCTTCTACTTGTCAATTCGGAAAACAAACATTGCCCTGCCACAAACTCCAAGTCCCACTCATTTTGCCCCAAACACATGTATACAAAAGCCAGAACCAAAAGGAATAGTAAAAATGGGAATCATTGCTCTCTCTTAGGGCCTTGACAGGCAGGATGGCTTTCTTTAACATGGTTGGTATAATTATATTCAAATTGAGACTTATAAATTTGACAGAGGAAGAAGACTGATATTTTTCTCCTGGCCTTCACTTTATGTGTCCATTTGCTAGAGGTTGATGAAGATCTAGATAATAGCATGGCACTGAGTGTCTTTAGGTCTAAGTGTATCTGGGTGGAGGTATTTGTTTGACCACTATGTATTGAGGATGCAAAGATTATTTTTATTGATCTGAGTTGGATGAGGAAGAGTTGGGATTGTTTATTATTATGATTAGCATCATTATTTTGTGATTAGAGATAAAGTTTGTGAACTGAAAAAACGTATTTAAATATGTATGTATTTGCACACATATACATATCTGTTAAAGTATACTCACATATGTGTAACTATACCTATGCATACACACATGCATACATACATACATACATACATACATACATATATTTGGCAGGTTGAGAACAATTTCACTTTGGATGCCACTGAGATTCATATCTCATAAGCTCATTAAAACCAAGGGCCTAAAGAAGTTACTCAACTCCCTCCCCTCAGCAACAGAAACAAAACAGAACTTATTCTCTCCTTGCGTCTGTCAATCCCTGTACCTGTCATAGCTACTCACAGACTTTATAGTTAAGTAGTCTATGCAGATTCATAGACTGAAGAAATTATGTTTAAAAGTTTTTAAATTAAAAATTAAGCCCAAATTAAGCATTAAAGACATTGAAACATAAATAATTCTGCCAAGGCTTTTGATATTAAAAAACAACAACAACCAAAGGCCTAGTCATTGGTGGAAACAGAATATGTTCCAAAAGCTATAATGGTCTAAAGAATCCTTCGGTTACATTTTAAAGAGACTTTAAAAGATACTTTTAATTATGTGTCCTTTAATGCTGGTTGTTGTTGGCTTTTTGAGGGGATCTTTTTCTTTCTTTCCTTCTTTCCTCCCTTTCTTTTTCTTTCTTCCTTCATCCCTTCTTCCCTTTCTCCCTCCTTCCCTCTTTCCCTCTCCCCCACATCTCTCTCTCTCTCTCTCTCTCTCTCTCTCTCTCTCTCTCTCTCTCTCTCTCTCTCTTTCTTTCTTGCCTTCCCTTTCCCTTTGGTATAAAAAAGATTCCAAGCAGCAGGGAACTTGACCATCATGCTTTCTATTTTCACTGACTTTTTGGGTAACAATAGGCTTTTCAGTTAAAGCTGCCTGTTTAACCATAGAAAAGAAAATAATTTGAAACCACCCAACTTGGATTTAGAAAGAAGTCAAAGAAAAACAATTACCTTCTCTCCCTACCTGCATTTTCTTTTCGTCAAGTTAACAAGTCAACAAACATTTATGAATCACTTAGTATGTGCCAGGCTCTGTAGACACAAAAAAGACATAATTGGCCCATGCCTTTGAGAAGTTCACCATTAACTGGGAGAGAAAAACTCCTAAAAACTATGTACATACAAGATATATTCAGGTAAATTGGAGAAAAATCTCAGTGGCAAGACATCAGCATTAAGAAAGGTGAGAGAGAGAGGATTTTAGTTGAGATTTAAAGGAAGCTGGAACAGCCAGGATGCAGAGAGGAGAAAGGAAAGAATTGCAGGCATAGGGAGTAGTAAGGGAAAATGTATTGGGAAATAAATTGTATTTGTTCTTTTTTATTTTACTTTATTATTTTTAACAATCGCTATTTTAAAATTTGAGCTTCAAATTCTCTCCCTCCCTCTCACCACCTCCCTCATCCATTGAGAAAGTAAGCAATATATTACCAATTATACATGTGAAATTATGCAAAACATATTTCCATATTAGCCATATTGTGAGTTCACACACTCCCTTTCACTTTCCTCCTTTTTCCCTCCATTGAAAAGCTTTTTCCTGTCTCTTTTATGTGAGATAATTTACCCCCATTCTACCTCTCCTTCTCTTTCTCCTAGTACATTCCTCTCTCACTCTTTAATTCTATATTTTTAAGCTACTGCCCCTTCATATTCAACTCACACCTGTACCCACAGTCTATATATACTCCTATCTGCCCTAATGATGAGAAAGATTTTATGAGTTACAAATATCATCTTCACATGTAGAAATGTAAACAGTTTGGCCATATTAAGTCCCTTACAATTTCCTTTTCCTATTAACCTTATTATGGTTCTCTTGAGTCTTGTACTTGAAAGTCAAATTTTTGATTCAGCTCTGGTCTTTTAACCTAGAAGCCTTGAAAGACCTCTATTTCATTGAATGTTCATTTTTTCCCTGAAGGATTATACTCAGTTATGTTGGGTAGGTGATTCTTGGTAATAATCCTAGCTCCTTTGTCCTCTGGAATATCACATTCCAAGCCCTCCAATCCTTTAACATTCTAGAAGCTGCCAAATCTTGTGTTATCCTGATTGTGGCTCCCTGATACTTGAGTTCTTTCTTTCTGGCTGCTTGCAGTATTCTCTTGACCTTGGAGCTCTGGAATTTGGCTATAATATTGCTGGGAGTTTTCATCTTGGGATCTCTTTCAGGAGATGATTGATGGATTCTTGCAATTTCTCTTTTATGTCCGGTTGTAGAATATCATGACAGTTTCAAGTCCCTCTCAACCCAACTCCAGTCTATTCTATGCAAAAAGTTAAAGTGACTTTCCTAAGATGCCAATCTCACCACATCACTCTCCTGTTGTTTTTGCTTTTCTTTGGAATCCCAAACCTTAACACAGTTCCTGACACACAATAAGCTCTTAGTAAATGTTCGTTTACTGATTATTGAACTGATTGTTCCCTTCCCTATCTTTTTGGTTGGGCCTTGGATTCCAGTGGATCCCATTTACATCTAGTATCAAATAGAGGATGACCCCAGAGCCTATTAAAGCTTAAATTGCACTAAGGCTTTGGGGTCTCCCTTTACTACCTACTCTGTTTGACATTTAAAGCCCATCATAACCTGGCTGTCTTCTGCTTTTCCAGCCTTATTACAAATTTTCCTCCTTTCATAATCTACATCCAGCCAAACAGGCTTTTTTTCCCCTTCCTTACAGATATCACTCTATCTCCTATTCCTTTGCCTTTCTTTACTTCCCCTAGTGCTAAGAACCCAGTAGGCACTTAATAAGTGTTTTCTGATTGATTGAAATACAGAAAACACTTGGGGGAAGGCCCCCAATATATTGAGGGGGTCCTTGGCAAAGGATCAGTGGAAGAACAGACAAGAATTGATGAGGTCTTGGATGAGTTGTAACATTAACTAATGGGAAAAGTACCTGTATTGATGAAATAACATGATCACTGAAGGAATCATAAGAGCCAAAGAACTTTCACATACATCATTAGATTCTCTGTGTTAGGTGATAGAAGTGTTGAGGTAGAGGGTTCATGTCAGAGAACAAGAAAAAAATTTTGGGGGAAGGAAAGGAAGGGTCTAAATGTAGGAAAGTTTGAATACTAGACTGATAGATTTGGATTTTATTCTGTATAAGATACAAAATCATGTCCTTGTTCAAAATAGCCATATGGTAAAATTTTATTCGAGGAATATTAATTCTGTGGGAATTTCTAGTAGAAAAAACAAATTAAAGGAAGAGAAACCAGTTTAGGAGACAGCCCTGGTATACAGAACTAAGTATTTGGACTGGGATGGTAGCAGGAACTACAATTAAGGGAAAAATAGATATTTTAAAGGAAGAAATGATAAGACCTATTGACTGACCGATTTGGAAGGATGAAGGAGAAGGAAAACAAAAATTAGATACTTTCAATGTTTTGGGCCTGATTGCCTGGGGGAATGGTGAAGACGCCTTGCTCAAAAACAGGGAAACTGGGAAGGGAAACAGATTTGGGAAAAAATGAGTTCAGAAAATTTGGGCCATGCTGGTTTTGAGACGACCACCCAAACAGAGAAGTCCTAGAGTCATCTACAAGTGGATAATTGTCCCACTTAGTTGTCCTTATCTTCCCCTTTCCCAATATTCAGATATGGGACAAAAGGAAGAAATAGGTTATATTCTTAGAAGGCCCCATTAGGGGCTATAGTCCTGGGTGCCTGACGGGGGGCAGCTGGTTCTGGATCAAGGAATGAAAGCAGCTGTCAATAATATGCTTGACTTTCAAGAAGAACTTCCCCAGGACTTTGCTGGGAAATTTGGCATTCCTAGAATTGAGAGGCTAAAGAAATCAGGTCCAATCTCATAACTACTTGTTTCGAATATCCCCTCAAAAGTGAAGAATCAGAAGACCCTAAATACATATCTAAGCCTTGTTTATGAGTGTGCTTTTTATTAATTTATTTTAAACTTAAATACCAAAACTTAAATGCACAATAAGAAAAGAAAAAAGAAACATATGAACTTAAATACAAAAGAAAAAAAGGGAAAAAAAGCATTGCCATAGGCACAGCAGAACATGAGAGTATTCAAAATATAGAACAATACATTTCCATTTCAAAAAAGCCTATATGATAAATACTACACATTATGTTCAGAGCTGTCCATATTTTCCTTGCCTTCTTGTAAGTTTTCTTTGTTCTCTGCTGTATACTTTTTACTTATTCTTCCGTGCCACCCCCCCAAGGCTACAATTAAGCACATATATCTGTATCTATATCTACGCATGCATATACACATACATTTATACACACAAATATATATACACATACACATGCATATATGTGTGTGTATACATACACACAAACATATACATATATACACACATGTATATTAACTGTGCATGTGTGTTTTGTCTTCTGGGAATGGGGTTTAGGGTTGGAAGGGACTTTGGAGATCACCAAACAGGGAATCCCTAATTTGAGGTCCACAGACCCCCAAGGAATCTAAGGAAAGATTTCAAAAGGTCTGTGGACTTGAATAGAGATAACAATGACGTTTTTATTTTCTAACCTTTACATGGAATTTAGCCTTCTCTTCAATTATTTAAAAAGCGTCATTCTGAGAAGGAGTCCATAGGCTTTATCAGAGTGCCAAAGGGATCCGTCACGCAAAAAAAGTTAAAGACACCTGACTTAGACTAATCTTTTCATTTTATAGTGTAGGCAACTGAGACGCAGAGAGAGGGAGTCCAAAGTCATACAGCAGTGCCAATAATGGTGACCAATTTATATATGCACTGCCAGGTGCTCTGGTACACTGCCACTACAATTACTGGGAAAAAGCTATGCTTCCACCTCTAAGATTCTAGTCTGTATCAACAGGTACCTCATCACTTCTCACCTAGATTATGGTAATAGCCTGCTGATTTGTGTCTCTGCCTTTTCTCTTACCAGCCTAGTCCATTCTACACACTGCTGCCAAAATGATTTTCCTTAATGCTTTTCATTCCTCTTCCAGCTCTGTTCCTGAGAATTTTGCTTATTGCCTGAAGTTTCTTGGCCTGGACCATCCAACCACCTAAGAAGCTTCAACTTGAAATATCCCTCTGTAAAGCCCTTCTCTTTCTCCCATTGGTGGTGGGCTTCTTCTGGGGCCACCAGTTTGTAGAGGAGCCATCAGCCTTGCTGCCCTCTCCTTGGCTTTTGGACTTCACAACCAACCCCATGATACTGATTATGGTAGTGATCACAATAAATAATAATAATAGCTAACATTTTTATAGTGCTATGAGGTTTGCAAAGTGTTTTACATGTTATCTGATTTTGTTCTCACTATGACCCTGGGAGGCAGGTGCCATTATTATTCCCATTTTATGGATGGGGAAATTGTGGCTGACTGAGGTTTAATGATTTAGGGCAACACAGTCAAGGTAGTGAGTTTCTGAGGAGGAGCTTGAACCCACATCTTCCTGACTCCAAGTCCAGCATTTAATCTACTGTACCACCAAGCTGCCTCTCAATGAATGCTTATTGACTGTTTAATTGCATTTAACCCTTTTTTTGTTCATTTTTAAAATTGTTATTTTTTTATGCTTGAGAATTGATTCAAAACCAGGGAATTTTTTTTTAAATTTCTTGACTGACACATATTGCCCTTTGATTTCAAGCAAACTGTTTAACCACTCAGTGTTCTAGGTCTAGGGCCATTCTCTAATGCTATCGCTTGTAGAGAAGGCACTGACCTCACTTGGGAGAGGGTATTTCATTATCTGAAGTTCCCCATATCAAAGAAATCAAGGCTGTAGCCCTTATCTGTAGCCATATATATGCACGTATGTATATACGTATGCATGTGTGTACACACATGTATATACATGTGTGTGTTAATGTATACTGTTTCTTTCCCACTGGAATATAAGCTCTTTATAAGTAGGGAATGTTTCATTCCTGGGCCTAGGTACCTAGCACAGTCCTTGACATATAGTAAGTAGTCCCTTAATAAATATTGTCAATCAATTAAAATTTTAAAAGAAAGAAAAAATGTTTGCCAGTACTTTTGAATGCATTGTTATCTTTCCTTATTAATCACTCCTCCCTCCCAAACATCTCATATTACAAATAGGTCCAGTTAAATAAAACCAAACAACACACTATGTTTGATTGCATATGACTCATTCTTCACCTCTTATCCACCATTTGGCTTTTGAGAGGAGAAAGACAAACCTCATTGACAGTCCTCTGGAGTTAAAATTCATTAACATGTTAATTTGAATTCTGTTCAATCAACAACCATTTATTAAGTGCCTTCTTTGTGCTGGGCAGCCTGTTAGGTACTGAGATTACAAATACAAAGAAAGAAACAAGCCCTACTCACATGGAGATTTCATTCTGATGGGGAAGACAAGTACATATATAAGTACACAGATGGCATTAATAGAAAGTTAATGCGCACAATTACATTCAAAGAAGTTAAATACAAGGTAGTTTAGGAGGGAGGGGACCTGTCACTTGAGAGGAGAGGGTTATTTTAGGCTACAGGCAATAGGAAGTAAGGATGTAACATTTATTGTTATTGTTCAGTCCTGTCCAACTCTTATTACCCCATCTGGAGTTTTCTTGACAAAGATACTGGCATGGTTTGCCATTTCCTTCTCCAGCTCATTTTACAGATGAGGAAACTGAGACAAATGAGGTTAAATGACTTGCCTAGGGTCACACGACAAGTGTCTGAGGCCAGATTTGGACTCAGGAAGATGGGTCTTCCTGACTCTGGTCCCGGTGTTCTATCCACTGTACCACCTAGCTGTGGTGGAACATAGGGCTGTAACATAGGTTGATGGATAAGGAAAACTAGTTTGGCTGCAAATATAGGATGGATGGTAGTGGTGATAGGCTTCAGGCAGAGAGACTAATTAGGAGGCTATAGGATAGGAAGCTACTAGAGATGAAAAGTGGTTATCACCGGGCCAGAGGGAATGGACAATTTAATGACTTTCATAGCAATTGTTGTTCTGAACTCTTTTTTGGAATAGTTGGACTAATTCTCAGCTCTGCCAACAATGTCTCAGGGTGACCAGGGACCCTTTTCCTAGGGTGCTGCCCCTTCTGAGATCTGGAAGTTCCTCTGGAAGGACAAATATCTTTCTGGGATTTGAAGATGGCTGCCATAATAGCAACTTTTATTTATGTATATTTTATCATTCACAAATTTCTTTTCCCTCCCTCTATACCATGTGAAGTAAGCAGAACAATTATTACTGTTGCCAACATACAGATAAAGAAACCTAGGTTTATAAAATTTAACTAATACGCCTTAAATCACACACAGCTAATAAGTGTCAGATGTCAAACCAGGGACGTGAACACAGGTTTCTTGAATGAAGGACTTATGTTCTTCCAACTATATGAGGAGGAGAGAGGAGAGAAGAGACAGAGACAGACAGAGACAGAGAGACAGAGACAGAGACAGGCAGAGATAGGCAGACAGAGACAGAGAGAAAGAAAGAGAGATAGAAAGACAGCTACAGAGACAGAGAGATGGTGGGGGAGGGGGGAAGAATTATCTTTCTCCTTCAAAGTTCTGTGTTGGTGTACAACCGGGTTATCATAGCTGAAAATTTTTCTAATTGACTATTGAAGTTAAAAACAATATATCCACTAGGTGGGAGTAGAGCCCTATCTCCATTAGACATTGGGCCTTCTGCTCTATTCCTGGTCAGACTATACTAAGGCAACTTTTCAAATCCACTAAGCTTAGCACTGCAGGGGAATTTCAACTTAACTGACTAAGTCACTTTAATTTTCTTGGGAAAACAGTTGTAGTTGCACATCAGATAAAAGGTGCCCAGACATAGCAAAAGGCAATATTGCTGCTTCTAGCCCCTAGCCATGGAGGAAAAATTTACCCAACATTCTGGCTGGGAGCCAGACTAAACCTTGTTCCTAGCACATTCCCATCCAGAGTTTTATTTATATACTCCCCTCTCATTTCCCAATCCTGGGACAGATTTCTTGCTTCACGCCTGTTATTGATGCCTGTCAACTGTCTCTCTGCCTTCTTCAACTTCATGCCCCTTAGTTCTGCTATAGTTAGATTACCAGTCAATAGCTGTCTACTGAGTTTCCTGCATCAAACTTCTTAATGGGACCTGGTTTCCTAGGACCAAGTTTAGGCTGTTTGTGAGAAGAAACAGAAACAAACAAATACAAATAAGTAAAGCAAGCAAACAAACAAAAATCCTCACCCAAATCAATATAACAGATATTTGTGGATATTTGTTTAATTTTCCTGAATAATCCTTCCACTGAGTCTTACAAATATAGACAAGGTTGGGATGACAATGGAGCCTGGTATTTCATTGGTATAGGAGGTGATGAAATTACCTCTTTTAATGCAAGATGGAAATTATCTGAAATTTATAATCTTAGAATATTACCTGGGACTTTCAGAGGTGAAAATGACCCATCCAGTGACAGACAGTCAGAGTGTATCAGAAGTAGGCAGCACTTGATCAGGAGGCTAGGTGGTACAGTGGATAGAGCACCAGGTTTGGAGTCAGGAGGATCTAAGTTCAAATCTGACCTCACAGTTACTAGCTATGCGACCCCATGCAAGTCACTTACCCCTTATTTGCCTCAGTTCCTCATCTGTAAAATGGGGACACACTGGAGAAGAAAATGGCAAAACACTCCATTATCTTTGCAAGAATTCACAGAGTCACATACAGTTGGAGGTGACCTAATGAATGAACAACAAACACTGGATCTGAAGCTGACTTTCTCTTCACTGAGCCATGCTAATTCTCCTCAGAAGAGTTTAGAATAAAGATATGATTGGTAACCCAAATAAGACACAAATACAGGCGGTGCTGTTAAATGTATAACAACCGGTTCTTTGGGGGAAAGTATCCATGACACTTTTTATCCAAATATAGCCTACGTTTTTAACATTTTCTCCATCGCTTTCTTAAGTCTAGACAATCAACAAAATCATAAATCAAGCCCTGATGTGTAAAGTTTGCCAACTTCAGAGTTGTAAATGCTCACATTGAAAATTTAATAATCAACCCTTAAAAGCCGGTTTGAACTCGTACCCAGCACTGCCCTGCGTAATGTTAGAGCAAAAAGGGATTTTAGAGATCATTGAGTCACAACTTGTCCTTTTACAGATTAAGAGGGAGAGAGAGAGACAGAGAGAGAGTCAGAGAGAGAGAGAGACAGAGAGAGGAGAGGGGGAAGGTTGAGGGGGGAGAGAGAAAGAGAGATAGAAAGGAGAAAGCGAGAGAAAGAGGGACAGAGAGAGACAGAGACAGAGAGAGACAGGAGAGAGAGAGACAGAGAGTCAGAGAGAGAGAGACAGAGAGGAGAGGGGGGAGGATTGAGGGGGCAGAGAGAAAGAGAGAGAGGAGAAAGAGAGAGAAAGAGGGACAGAGAGAGAGAGAGGCAGAGAGAGAGAGAGGCAGAGAGAGAGAGAGAGAGAGAGAGAGAGAGAGAGAGAGAGAGAGAGAGAGAGAGAGAGAAGAAATTAAGGGACATGCTCAAAGCCACATTGCATATTGGTGGCCAAGACCAGACTAGAAATGCTGTCCTGACCATTAACAGCCTGCACATTCTTCCACGCTGCATCTGAATATTGAATGTAGAACAGAGTAATTTCAAGCTGGAAATCAGGAGACATGAATTGTAGCTCTGTCCCTAACCATATCTGTGATCCTGACCAAGCCAATTAATATCTCTCAGCCTCAGTTTCCTCATTTGTAAAATGAGATTTCACTATATAATATTTAATACCCTTTCTAATTCTAACCTTCTCTGTGTCTCACCTCTACTGCCTATTTTTCTTTATCGTAAAATCTTTGCCAGCAGGGACAATTTGTAATTTTAGTTTTTGTTTGTTTGTTCATTTGTTTTGTTTTATTTTATCATGTATATAATCATACCCTGCACAGTATTGTAGAAACTTAGAAATGTTAGGTAATGACCGTAATGCACATGCATATGTGTGTGTTTATATCTATATGTTTTATACAATAGTTTCTTTTTCTATTCCTTTGGAAGCTCAAAGACCTTTACCTGTAATTTCTCCTTTTCCATTCAATGTGCTAGCTGAGGATTTGGAATGACTAGCCCTGGTTTATAGTTGAGTAACATGAGAAAAAGAGAAGTTATTTTTCCAGAGAACACAAAACCAGTCAGTAGCACGGTTGGCACTTCAATCAAGGTCTCCTGATCCTTCCAGAAGGGTTCTTTCTATTCTATCACATTATCTCTTTGAAATGCTATGCAGGCAAGCATTGGTGCCCAGTAGAAAGCAGACACTCAATCACTTCAAAGGGACTTGAGGCTTAAGCTGCCCCCTATTCAAATCCTGGCAACCTTCCTCATTGCTTTCTAGTTACCCACCTAGACAGTTCATCAATGCAGGTTTTACTGATCAATAGTCAGCAATATCTCATTACTGCTACAATCCAATCAACCTGGCATCTTGGCACTGACCTCCTTTAGGCTGGGACATTCGTAGCTTGGACTTCCAGTTAAATCCTAGCTGCCTTTCCAAGCCAGGATGACGCAGCACCCACTCAGGGGCTGGGTGGGGGATAATAATTTTATTGATCTAATTTATTCAGTGAAGGTAATGGTGAGGTTCATAAGTGGATTCTTACAATATCTTCCTAATGTGTTTTTTTTTCTGTTGCCAGGATTTTGTTCCCTCTTGCAATCCTGTACACTGCTTCCAGATTTATCTTCCTAAAATACTATCATGTCATGATAAATGAGAATCATATAATCTCAGAGTTGTAAGGGTCTTCAGAGGCCATCTAATCTAGCTCACACCTGAATAGGAATACATTCTTGAATATCCTTGACAAATGGGTAT
Organism: Phalanger gymnotis; assembly: GCA_028646595.1. Taxonomy (NCBI): domain Eukaryota; kingdom Metazoa; phylum Chordata; class Mammalia; order Diprotodontia; family Phalangeridae; genus Phalanger; species Phalanger gymnotis. The sequence goes on from JAQQSZ010010011.1 coordinate 12,521, forward strand.
TTTTGCTTGAAAACTCTGGTGAATAATTAGTTTTGGAAAATTCTAATAGTAAGGAAGTTTTCATCAAGCCTTAACCTACATCTCAGTTTGCTCACCCATTTC
>JAQQSZ010010012.1:0-12622 GCA_028646595.1 Phalanger gymnotis
ATTAAAAAAGGGATTCTCCTTTGTGAGGAAATTCTGATATCAAATTTAATCTCCTCCTGCTGTTTCTGTGGAAAGATTGCTTGGTGTTTCTGGGCAGAAAGTCAAAGCAAGTGCTGGACAGGAGTCATATATTCTATTAAATCATAATGTGGAAACTGTGTAAGGGTAACTTCTCTTTTGCCCGATAGGAGGGGGCATTTTAGTGCTGTTCTTTTGATGTACAGTCCAAAGAAAGGCTTACAAAGGCCATAGCCCCATGACCTCTGTAGGAGGAAAAAGATAAGAAATAAAGTTTGATATGTGGGAATGGTCTAAAGGGACTTTAGCCTTATCTGCCTATCGGATATGAAAGCAAAAATACAATTAGATGCAACCCTGCTAAGAACCTTTGTACAGACACCATCTTTGTGTTAACGAGCTTCAAACACATGTTAAGATCAAAATGAGTCTGTTAAATTATTTCTATTTATTCTTATTTTAATAATGCAAAGGCCTACTCAAAGCAAATGCCTTGAGGGTTGAAAGCAGTGTTATGGAACTTGTTCTTTTTTTCATACCTTCCTTATTTGTATATATGAAAAGTCTTTTTAACTGTAAATATTCATGTGTAATATAGGTGAGATTATACATAAAGACTGTTCATTTCGTATCAGTTTTGATTAATTTATACAAAGTGAGCATCATAATAATGTTTATTTTGAACACTTTTTAAATTTAATCTTCTTTATGCTACAGTCATTTCCTGAGAACTCACCCCCTAAAGCTTCTCTCCTGTAACAAAGAATAACAGTTCAGAAAAACCTACTGACCTCTTTCAGAAGTGTATGACACCTTTTGCTCCCATAGTCCCTACCAAGTAGAGGGAAATGTTTCTCATCATCCATCAAACATTTTTAAAATGTTTTGTTCTTGAACGTAATTTCTCCATTTTTTTTTATTACTGAGTCCCAGTTTCTTGTCAAATTTAAAATTTTGGCGCTCAGTTTTCCAGAATGTAGAACTTATTCTCAAAGATTTCTCAAATAATTCAATTAGATCTTTTTGAAATTAGTTTTGGATTTATCATTCAAGCACAGTTTTCCAAAGATCCTTTTAAATTTGCTCCCCATACAATTGCCAGAGTTTCTTTTGGGCACATAGGTAGTATTGTAGGTAAAATGTTAGAATTGAAGTCAGGAAGACCTGAGTCACAAATCATTCCTCAGATACTTGTTAACTCTCTGACCCTGGCCAAATCACTTAAACTCTCTCATCCTCAGGTTCCTCATCTGCAAAATGGGGGTAATAATTTCACCTACCTTGGTGAAATTGTTTTAGGCTTGTTGTGAGGATGAAATTAAATAACGTAGGTAAAACACTTTGCAAAACTTAAATTGCAATAAATACTAGTTTTTATTGTGACTGTTACTGTATTGTTGTTAATTTAGTTGTTTTCCGCCATGTCTGACTCTGTGATCCCTTTTGGGGTTTTCTTGGCAAAGATATTTGAGTGCTTTGTTTTTTCCTTCTCCAGTTCATTTTACAGATGAGGAAACTGAGGCAAACAAGGTTAAGTGACTTGCCCAGGGTCACATAGCTAGTAAGTGTCTGAGGCTGGATTTGAACTCAAATCTTCCTGACTCTAGGCTGCGCACTCTATCCATTGTGCCATCTAGATGCCGCTGTTATTATATGCTCATCTTTAATCTTAACATATAATCTCATCTTTAATAAATAGCCTGTGTTTAACATTCAGGTACTCATACTCATATTTTTTATTGTCCTTATACTACATTACTAGAAATGCATATTTACTTGAAAAAATTGTACATGGATAGGTAAAAATTAAGTTCCAACCAGTAATTAAATCATAAGTTTTTCTTTTCCTTTTTCTTAATTTTTCTCAGTGGGCTCAAAGGGTTAATTTACCACACAAACACATACCCATAGTTAATTAGAGAAATTAGAAGGAAAAGAGAAAATTGAAAAATCTGCTAATAATACCAGAATAATTATATAGTTGTCTACCTTTAAAGGATATATGATGTGTCTAAGTGAAAAAAGATAGGTTTCTATTTTTCTTTCTGTGCTTGTAAGTAGTTTTAGTGGGACACCTGTATAGCTGTCTTTAGAAGCACACACAGTATAGTGATTTAGATATGTGTATGTATCAGTGTCACTTCCATTTAATATTGCTTGAGTTCACACAGTCACTGAAAATCCAATGATCCCATCTATGTATAAAAATGGGGAGAATGGGTCATTATATTGGGTCAAAGATGTAGTGCCATGGATCTGTGGTACTAAGATGGTAGGTGCATGGCACCTGGTTCCTCATTTCAGGCTAGGGCATCTTAGCATTTGCTTCAGTTGTGCAATTCTTAATAAGAGCTAAGATCTGGACTGTGACAATAAGTCATTCACTCTTGTCCACTTCTGAGACTTTGGAAGTAATGTCTCCACATCCAAGAGGACCCCACCAGAAACTAATGTGCCCAAAAGATTGACACATATCAGAAGAAATTTCATTACCAAACAAACCAAGGTAGATCCAAGATAAACTGTATTTTTCCAGTTTCCAGTCCCCCAAGAGACCATGACAGATGCAGTTTAACATAATGGGTAGTGAGATGGCTTCAGAGTCAGGGAGATCAGTGTTCAAGACCCATCTATAATACATACTATGGGTATGATTAGAGAAGGCACCGCATTTCAGTTGGGAAAGTCTAGGATTGTAAATTGTAAAATAGTTGCTGATCTGTATTGGTTGAGGGAGTGAAATCATGGAGGAACATGGGGGGCACAGAAAAGGGGACCGAGACAGAGACAACAGACAGAGACAACTAACAAAACGTGTAGTTTATGTCCTGAAGCTAGACTGAAAGAAAGGAAAATATCAGAGAATTTCATCCAGACTCAGACTTTTCTAAATCATTTTTTTCCAAGAAAGAAGTAGACACTTGAGTTTGCTAAAGATAAGGAGAAAGTAAGTTAAGGAAATGGAATTTGTAATCCCTGAAACCTGATGAGCTTTCATGAGCTTTCGTATTCTTAAAGCCTCATGTTATGTTCCAGTAGGAGAAATATACAAAATTTCAGAGTTTTTTTAAAATTTGCTGGCTGGTCCAAATTTAACATCTTTATAAGATATGTATTTTTTTTCTTTTTTATAATAACCTACAATACAGTATTTTAAAAACAGAAGCAAAATGACCTTCTCTTTTTAACTAATACCAGGGAGAAAAAAGAATTCAGTCTCCTTCTATCAAAATTTTTTTCTGAAAGTAGAAACATATAGAATTATGTATAATAATAGTGCTTTGATTAACAGCCAAGGCCCAGTTTTAATGTTAATAGTTTTCTTAATTATTAGCCTAACAAAAAGAGGAACTCAAGATAACCTAGGAGAGAGCTATTACTGAATAAAGTAATCAAAAGTGAATTTGAACACTTTTTAAAATAGTTTAGCCTGAAGTCAAACGACATCCTAATCAAGTAGGTAAGATTAAAGCAATATTCAGTTGCTCATAAATTTCAAAATAAACAAAAGATCTAGAAATAGTTTTGTTAATTAAGCACTCTGCTTGATGTGCTGTGTTCCTTAAGGCTTAAATGCTTCTGGCCAGCCCATCAGCAGTTTGACAGGTGGGAATCTCAGAGGGTATCTTATTTTGGGTCTTAAAAGAATGAAGTCAATTAATTTGAAAAGATTGAATATAATTAAGTCCTTAATTGTTTGTATGATCCTACAACAGCACAGACTCATAAGAGTCCAGTTAAGTTGCTTGAGATTATACATGAAGTCTTTGTTTTGGTGGTTCAGTTGTTTTCAGTCACATCCAACTCTTTGTCACCTCATTTGAGGTTTTCTTGGCAAAGATACTGGAAACAGGTTTGCCATTTCCCTCTCCCAACAGGAATCTCAGAAGTATCAATAATGGCTTCAGAGAAGAAGTGGGACTTGGGCTGAATCTTGGTGGTTCTTGCAAAGATGGAGTTGATAGGTGGAAGCAAAGGACAATTGTGTCATTGAAAGTGATGGAATCTTTTCAATATGTATATCCCTTAAAGGCTGTTAGACTTCCCATAGACTACAGACCTATATTAGGAGCCTCCAGATTAGGGTGGTGCCTTTTCCTGAAGTGAAGATTATTTATCTATGAGTAACTACAGTGAAAGAGATAGCCTTTTTATTTGGTCTTTTCTAAAAAAAAAAAAAATTAGATTTTATTAAAAATGGGAGTGTAAAAATTCGGTTAATACTTTATGAAACAAATAATCAAAAGATGTGTTAGGATCCATGACTATTATAGTAAAATATCATATACATATATAATCTACAATGTTAAGATAATGTATATAGTATAAATCAGCTTAAGTTTCTTAAATACTGTGTAGGTTGTTACAAAAAGACTTGGGAGCTCCCGAAACAACCAGTCCTAAGAAAAAATGCATTTCATATACATACATAAGATTTTCTAAATGTCTTAATATATTCATTATCTCATTTGGTCTATGTATGTAACTATTTATGTAATTGTTAAATAGAGTCATCAGCACACCTAACTATATGGACTTCTATTTCTAAGTATTGTGTGTATGTATGTGTGTATACATACACGTGTGTTCATACAACCATATATATTGCAGTTTAAGCAATAGTAAAAGATAAGTTGAAAGCTTTTTAACTTCCATTTGAAGTCTTGTAGTAAAGATAGGACAGCTAAGTGGTGCAGTGGGTAGACTGCCAGCCTTGGAGTCAGGAGGACTCCTTTTCACGAGTGCAAATCCTACCTCAGACACTTGGTAGCTGTTTAACCCTGGACAAGTCAGTTAGCACTGTCTGCCTCCGTTTCCTCATCTGTAAATTGAGCTGGAGAAGGAAATGGCAAACCACTCCATTATCTTTGCCAAGAAAAACCACAAATGGGATCACGAAGAGTGAGTAACATCTGAGCAAAGTTTCCCTCATAAAAAAGTGAAGGAAAACTCATGAACTCCCTATGGAAGCCCTTTCTCGTTTGAGTCACTTTTCACTGTGAGGAAGCATTTCTTTATGTTGAACAGAAAGATGTTCTATTCCTTGTAATTCCTACTTAGTGATCCTAACTAAGTTCTGTCGTCTGGACCTACTCAGAACAAGTTTAATGCTAGTTTCAAAGTCATTTTTTTAAATGATATTGTTTCCACTTTCATTGAAGTTGCATCGGTAAAATGGATGATTTTATTATAGTTTTAAGGAATGGGTGATGGTGAATGTTGAATCCCTCTATACAGATGATTAGTGAATTGGTATTCTTAATTTGTCAGTCATTCTAAAACAAATGACACCAGGAATTTTGAACCTAGAGATGGTTGTGATGTAGTGATACTACAAATGAAATGAATAGTATAAAGTAGAAATTAATGAATCTTCCACAAAAATTACTTCAACAAATGGTCATTTCCCAAGCCAGTATTTACTGTATGTCAAACTGACATTTGCCTTTCACTTTCTAAAACACCAGTGTTTAACTATGATGGTGTAACCTTCCTATAGTCACCTGCGCTTCTGGCACATTTATAAATCTGAAGGAAATATTTTCAGCTCCTTATTAATTGTTTTAAAATAATATATCTACAAACAATATACTGAGCATTAATGTTGGAGCTTCTGAATGACTGTTAATGTTTCACAATAGGGTAATTTTCATTTTAATGAAGGCTTCATCTTCTAATAATAAAATGTGGCTAGAAAATGGAATATTGATTTTTTAAGATCTTTTGTCAGTAAGTAATAGGGCTTTATTCAAGCAGTTACTTACGAAATGAAATACAGCACTTAACATTTCTTACTTAGACTGTATCTTCAAATCAAAGTTCTTATGTATTAGTTATGCTAAAGAATATTGCAGTCCCCGCTTAACTTGGGAATGCATTATTCACTCCTTTAGAAAGCAAACTCGGTAACACATCTCCTACTGAATTTAAGATTATCAATTAGAATTTAAGAATTCTCCACAAGGAGTTGGTTTATGTGGAAAACTAGGATTTAAATATTTTTTTTCTATTCTAGTAGTGGATGGCCACTGCATTTTATCTTTTTTTATATAGATGATTAGTCATTAAGTCAAGTCTAAAAATAACCAAAATGAAAAACATGGTCAGTTATTATCTAGACAACTCAAAAATATGTTTTGGTTATTACAAGGATAGAAATTTTAAAACTCAGTGGCTGTTCACACCGAGTGTTTAAGTAAATAATCCAGTTAAAAACTCTCCTTTAGAGGTTATTTTAGTTATGCCTGTCAACAAGCATTATTTGACATTATGATTCTCTTGTTTCTGGATTCTGTTATTGACATCTGCATACAATCAGAAATCTCAAAGTTACCAGTAAATTTGGTATTTCTTTAGGGCATAAATTGTGTAGGAGATCGATCAATAATGTGAGTTAAGATCTTGCCTCAGACTCTTACTAGCTGTATTACTCAGGTCAAATCACTTAACCATACCTTGACTCAGTTTCTTCATCTGTAAAATGGATATCATAATAGCAACTACTACATAGTATTGTTATGGAGATAAAACAAGGTAGTATATAAAGTATTTTGGTAACTTCCAAAAATGGTATTATTGTAAGTGTTGTTGTCATCAATGTTATACTTAGGATTTTTGTATGTTGGGTGGTGGGAGAGGGGTGCCTGATTTCTGAATGTATTTTAAAAATAGGATGGCACAAGAATCATGATTTTTTAAAAGCATGATTTCTAGATCATTCAGAAATGACAAGTACATAGTGCAAACTTGTGTGAATAAATAAATGAATAAATCACAATGTTTAATAAGAAAAAGATCATCTTAGTATACTTTATACTGAAAACTATAAATGACTGCTGCAATACCTACCTAATAGTTTTATAATCGTTGTATCTTTTTACATACTAGTATTTTTAAATCAAATTTGGGCACGCAAAATCATATTTCCTCAGTGGTTTATGCACTTTGTAAATGGGTAAAATGATTTATAAAATTCAGCTACTGTTATTGTATTGACAGAGGTGATTTATCTTCATTTCTCCTTGTAACTGAGTAGGTGCTTTCCCAGTGTCCGTTGAATTGAATTGAGTTAAACGGAATTGAATTTCTGGTTGTTTTTCACTTGGCACATGTTCTAGCACTTGTGTATCCAGGAGTTAATTATCTGTAAATATTTAAATGGGCCAAAGAAGTTTCGCTTTTAAAAGACTTTGAATCTTTCTGGCAAATTCTGGTTTTTCACAGGCTTTCTTCAAGTAGATCATATCTTATAATTATCCTCAATATTTTAAATATGTTTCAAAATGCTGGGATGACTAACTGTATGTTACCTGTTTACCTTCTATTATTATCGTCCTTGTTCATTATTGCTGTATATGCCATCACTTGCTCTTCTGGTCCAAAGACCTTTAATTGCATTCCATTATATGAATAGATTAAAAATAAATCGAAGGTAAGCAGACAGCGTTAGCTATTCTAGACCAGCTAGTTTCTTTCCAAATCAGGTTTGAAAAAGATGAGTGCATTAAAAAAATCAAAGACCATTGCCCATTTAGAGAATTTATTTGAAAAATGTATTTAATAGCCTTAATTTATGAAAACTTAGCTAATAAACACAGCTGATTATATTTGGAAAATTATTTTTATTTCATCAAAGTACTCTTTTTGTTTTATACTTTTGTATGGATCATCTGTACCTTTCTTTTTAATTCTTCAGCAGACTGAATTATCAATCATATCCATAAAAATCTATTAACAAATTAATGATTGTAATATCACCCCAACTACCAAAGGCAATTTTATTCAAGCACCTTCTAAATCAAAGTGACTGTTCCAAACGCTGTTATTTTTCATTAATCTCTTTGCCCATTATGACCTATTTTTTCAAAAACTCTTCCCAATGACAATGTCAGTATGTTGCTTTTGAGTATGAGGACGTGTAGTTGCTTCTTGCCCTTCCAAAACTCATTCCCTCTTACATGTCTGTGGTTACACCTAAATGATAATCTCCGTTAAATATTTTAAAATGAAGTCCCATCAACCTGTAGCTCAATTATGTCAACCCAAATTAGGCCTGTTTTCATTGTTTTTAAAAGGAATCACCTGCATCAGCGTGGTCTGACATGAAGTGGGCGGTTAGGAAAAACTTTCCTCCCGTTCTTGTTGCTTTTGCTGTGAGCTCAGCTGAACTTTGCCACTGATTTCATTAGAACTTCATCTGTAGCTGAGTCTCTCTGATTCCTGCTTCTAACTAAAAAATCAAGCTAAGAATAGTAATAGCCGTCTGTTTTATCTTTACCAGTGAAAAAGAACACCTGCATAGCAACAGGTAAAAATTCCACTGAAAATCCAGCCTGAACTCATCATTAGCATAGGGGAAAACAGCACAGATTTCACCTGAAACATTCATTCATTCAACAAACATCTATTGTTGCCTTGTATGAGCAAAGCGCCATACAAAAATAATTTCGAAATGTTCTTTGCCCCTACAAAACGTAAAATCTAGTAAGAGAGAAGCAACACTCAAGAAAAATGTATATTTAAAATATTAGTTATTGTACAGACTAGGTTAATCATAAGACACGTACAAAATCCTTTGAGAGTTCAGAGTGGGGTGTCATTCAATGACGTATTCAATAACAGCGACATCAGAAATGTAGGGTAATTTCCTTTCCTACAGGGATAAAGAAAAGCATCCATTTGTACTTGGTTTTAAGGCTTATAGAATTTCAAAAGCCAGTTGGTAAAGAAAAATTCTAAAAAGAAGGAAAAGTGTGAGCAAAGATAGGGAGATAAGATAATACTTGATATGTACAAGGAATTGGTCTTTTGGAAGAAAGTAGTATAAGACTATAAGCCCAGGAGGTAGTGAGGTGTGGAGGGTTTGGGATGTTCGGCTAAATTAAGTAGTTGGGACTTAGTAGGCCCTAGGGACTCTTCAAGACTGAAGAATTTTGAGTAGAGAAGTAACATGATTATACATATATATATATAGATATATGTCTATATCTATATCTATATAATATATTCATATAATATATCCAATATATTTATATATATTTAATAACATTTTTTATATATATCCAATATTTATATAATATATCCAATATATTTATATATATTATTTAATATACTTTATATATATCCAATATATTTATATAATAAATCCAATATATTTATATATATTTTATATATATATATTAATCTGGCTGCAGTGTAAGAGCTCAGATAAAGGTCTGAGAACTAGAACTAGGCCTACAACCAGCTACCTGGATAGAGCACTGAATCTGAAGTGAGGAAGACCTGAGTTCCAAAGTTTAGAGCACTGAATCTGAAGTGAGGAAGACCTGAGTTCCAAAATTCGTATCTTAGCCTTTTTAAACTTCTATTTAGCCTCAATTTCCTCGACTGTAAAATGGAGTTAACAATATGTCATACCTCGCAGCGTGGTTGTGAGATCAGATGAGATAATGTTTGTAAAAAGTATTTAGTACAATATCTGGCGCACAGTAGGTGCTATGTAAATGCTTCCACCCCTTCGTCCTTTATATCTTCCAGATCATATAGCCCACTGCATTTAGTAGTTCAGGAGAGAGTCTGTCTGTACCAGGATGGTGTCAGTGGGAATAGAAAGGAGGGAACAGTTTAGACAGATGTGTCAGAGGTCAAATCATTATGACTTATTAACTTGTCAGAAGTGAAGAAGAGAGGAGAGTCACAAGCATTGCCAGAGTTTTTAAGCGTGAATGATTAAAGCGATGCTATTGACATAGAAAGGAAAGTTAGACATGGTTGGTTTTGGTGGTAAAATAGCGAGTTGTTTTGGACACGTTGAATTAGAGGTGTTGGTAGACAGTATGTGAATCTTGATCTCCAAGGAGATGTCAGGGTTCAAGACAGAAAACTAAATTGTTTGTCTTAGCATACTCTCTGAGTTTGGCTTTCATTAGATTCTTTAAATAAAATTATAACCATTAGTCAAAAAAATCCTTTAAAAACAAGCATGACAAAAAACAAGATGTATTTAATGTACTTAATGAATTCTTGTATCTGCACATGTTTGTAAGTGAAATTACTCAGAAATTCTGAATCCTGAACAGATAGTCTTAAAGGATCCTAAAGACCAAAAATGCCTCAGTACATCAAAAGAACCATGCTTGCATGGGTGCTAGTATTCTCTACCAGTGCAGATCTGAATCCTCCTCAACTTTAGTGGTTGGTGTTAATGAGAAAGCAGAGCCCCCCCCCCCCCCCGCCAAAGTTGTGAATCTAGTGACTTCTCCACACTTAGGTAGGCTGATCCTCAGAGAAAGATATAGTCGTTGTTTAGTCATTTCAGTCATTCTGACTCTTTGTCAGACCCCATTTGGAGTTTTCTTGGCAAAGATACTGGAATGGCAAAGATACTGAAGTGGTTTGCCATATCCTTATGCAGCTGAGAACTGAGGTAAACTGAGGTAAACAAGGTTAAGTGACCTGCCCAGGTCACACAGCTCTTAAGTGTATGAAGCTGGATTTGAACTCAGATCTATCCTGACTCCAATCTAGCGCTCTATTCACTGTGCCACCTAGCTTCCCAGAGAAAGACATACAGCCCAGCATTAGGCCTAGTCTTGAAACCTTTTCATTTCAGTAGTCACTGATAGAGCTTATCCCCACCTGGTTTTGCCTTTTAAAAGCCAAAGTAACCTTCATACTGTGATGAGTCATCAGAGCAGAACCTTAGCACAGGTGAGATTAGAGAGCAGTATATAAATAGAAAAAGACATCTTGACTCACAGATATAGTCTAGGAATAATGAATTATATTTCATTTTCTAGTAACATTATTAAGATTTGGTCATCAGCAATTATTTACTCTCTGTCCTTATCACTGCAGGGGTATACCAAAAAAGTATAATGGAGGATCCCTATCACTAAGACCGTATGGTCCACCCAAATCAAGGCATATTAAATAAAGAATGAGCAACCACAGGATTTAATGTGACCTTTCCCATATATTAACTTTAGGCATTAGAAAATAAGCCACACATGCAGTGAAGGTACAGAAATTGGGGTGTGTATCTGTGTGTGTGAAAGAGAGAGAGAGAGAGACAGAGAGAGAGAGAGGGAGTGTGTGTGTGTGTGTGTGTGTGTGTGTGTGTGTGTGTGTGTGTGTGTGTGTAAGCTTAAATATTGCCATGTGGTGGAGTAGAAAAGATGCTTGATTGAGAGACAGAGGACCTGGGTTCCAATTTCAACTCTGCCACATACAGCTTTTGTGATAATGTATCGTTTACTCAGCTTCTCAGATCTTGAGCTAAAGAAGGAACTTCAGGTTTCCTTCCAGCTCCAAGTCTCTCATCCTTCTTAAGAGAATTTGCTGCTCCTGTCCTCTTGTCGTCTGATTATCATCATGCAATCAGTTGGATGATTCTTACCGGCTGTATTCCTACCGACAGTCTTTGTGTTTGCCTTGTATTTTATGATCCAAAGAAGAAAATGTATTTATGTCGTATGCATTATAGAAGCATCACAGAACAATGTGTTTTTTTTTTGTTTTAACAAAACTTTTGTTGTGTTTTTCTAATCTCTCAGTTACCTCTTTCGAATAAGTACAGTTTCATTGCCATCATCATCATTATAAGATTTTTATTAATAACCAATTTTAGCTTAGATCAGGATACACTGGATTTGGAGTCAGGAATATATAAATGACTAGTTGGGTTCTCATTTTCAAATCACTTCATGTCTTGTCTGTTAAACAGAGATAATAATATTTTTCTACCTATCTCTCAGTGTTCCTGTGAGGAAAACACTTTGTAAATCCTAAGGCAATCAGTATATAAATGAATGGAAAGTATTTATTGTATACTTTTTTTTGTGCCTAGGACTGTGTTAAGTGTTAGGGATGCAAATATACATGTGATCTATTATCATAGTATTCTTTTTGTCTTTATAGAATACGCCAACCGGAGAGGTGAGTTTTAATAAACTTGAACTCTGTAAACTGGCAGTCATTTTCTTGATTAAAAAAAACAAACAACCTTTTTTTTTCCCCTAATCAAACTTAGAGATTTTCACCTGACCATTGTAATTACTTCAGTTCTCCCATTTGACTATATGACCAGTTTTATAACTTCCAAAAAGAGTAACATGTTAATCTTGTATGAGGGACAGTGGATTTTTGAAGTTAAATACTTTTCTATCCACTAAGCAGAATGGCTATGAAGAAAACATCTTTTTAGAACTAGCTACATCCAGAGAAAGAACTATGGAGTCTGAATGCAGATTGAGGTAAACTGTTTGCTCTCCTTTTTTTTTCTCTTTTGTTTTTGTTTTTTTGGTTTTGTTACTTCTTTCTCGTGTTTCATTCCATTGGTCATAATTCTTCTTCACAACTTGACTATTATGTAAATAAGTTTGATGCGAAGTTATATGTAGAAGACATATTGGATTCCATGCCGTCTTGGGGAGGAAAAGGGGGAGGAGAAGAAGAAAATCTGGAACTCAAAATCATGCGGATTTTAATTTAAATCTTAATTTAAAAAATTTAATTTAAGATGGCGGCTGGGAAGCAGTGACTGGCGTGAGCTCCCCACCAAGTTCCTCCAAAAACCTATAAAACAATGGCTCTGAACCAATTT